>JAURVB010014456.1:0-74680 GCA_033002965.1 Piper betle | reverse complement strand
TTATTAATCTTTGTTATTCATCCAAATCTGCCTGTCTTAATTAGTCATGGGATGTTCAATAATTCCATTTATATCAATGTAATGTTTCATCTATTTTCTTGAATTTTGTTCAGCTGCCGTTCTATGCGCATATTTATCTAGTTTTCGTTCGATTGCCATTACCCGCATCTGCACCCCTTTATAAATCAAAGAACTCAGTATTTTTTTCTGATTTAATGATTCTATAATATATTATGGGAACTACTTGGATTCGCATTTGATTTGAATCATGGGAAATCTTCCACATTGCTCTCACTTTGGAGCAGTTTCTAGATTGAGCATTTTATATTACTTATACTATATAGATAAAGATAAATGACGGCAAAAGAATCATTTTAAGCTCGATCTTAAATATTTAAATCAGAATTATTGGATCGTCTTTTTAAGTTCTCAATTAGAATTTTAATAAAATTTTAATTGGCCTATGTTAGGTTGGCATAAATTATATCAAATTTATAAAAATTTAAAGTCAATTTTACCAATATTAGTATCTTTCTGAGAAACAATTGTGTAAGTGCAATATATTCTATGTTATCAACTAAAACTAATTCTGCTTTTTAAATGAAAAGGAAATTCATGACAAGAAAAAAGGGTTCGTATTTAATATTTAAATTATCAACTTCACGATTTTCTTTAAATCAAGCCTAGTTAGGTTTAAATCATTTGTCTGTTTAACACTAGCCTTGCATAAGTGGCACCCAAGATTAGCCTTAATCAACAATCAACAATGTTATAGATGGCTTCTAATCCCTATCTAGATGCATGTACGTGCTCTTTCTAATCTCTAGTTATATTTGTTTATCTAGCAAGCCCAGTTAAATTTTTACATATCTCAAATTTGATTCATTTGGACTTGAGTTCGAGTTGAATTTATTGGTGTAATTTGATATGTAATTTTAATAATAAGTCCTATAATTTTATTTCTTTCATAAAATTTAGATTGAAATCAAATATTTTAAATTAATATTTTTATATGCAAAAGATAATTTAATCATATAATTTTTTTATTTAAAAATATATATATATAATTTTTCTCATTTAATTAAATTAAAAAGTAAAATAAAATAATATTATTTTATTTTATTTTATATAAATAAAATAATCTGAGTTTTTTGAGTCTGGGTACCAATTTTGAGCGTTGAACAGCCCAACCCAAATCTTCTTCTCCTTCCCTACAAAAGCCCTGTCGCCTTTCCCTTTCCGCATTTCACGCTCTCTCTAGAATCCCCCATTTCCCAGGGTTTCCTCCTCTGCTCACCACTTCAAGTTCTTGCCTTTTCAGTCGATCGGCGCTTCCTTCGCTCCAATATCAGCTTCTGAGATCCCCTGCTTATTCAATTGGCGATTTTCCGGTGAGTATTCGGTGATTTTTTTCTTCTAAATTTCGGTCGGAAGTTGGGTTTTGCTGTTTTTGGATCTGATTTTTGGTGAAATGTTGGGGATTTTTTCTGCAAGTGCCGATCTTTGTGATTCGTGATTGGTTTGTGTTGGATGGCCGTTATTCGCTGGTTTTGGGAGAGTGGATGTGGATTTTTTTTTCTGCCGAAAATTGGGGGGTTTGTTCTTGTTGAGTCTGATGATGGAAAAGGAGGCTTCTTTTTGGCTATTGGTGGATGCGGAGTCGTGAATTTGCTTTGATCTGATGATTTTATTTACTTGTTTCCTAGTCAGTAAATGTTGATTTTTCTGGGAGGAATTGGAGTTCCGTTGTAGTTGTATTGGATGATTGTGAAAAAGATGTCTTGTTTGATCAGCTAATAGAGATTGCTTGCATGGGCAGATGCTTGATTCTCCGTTTGATCGCTGGTAGAAGGAAATTTTTCTGCTTCATTGTGATTGTATATGACGAAGACGAAAAGATGGCATTTTTCTCTTCTGTTGATGGACTGTGGTCATTCGGGTTTACTTTGATCTATGTTTGCGGCTTTTTTTTCATATCTATGTTATTATTCACGTGTTCTATTGAGTGTCATATTTCATTGGTGCCCACGTTCATCCATGAATTATTCAATTGCTTTCTTTCTATGACCTAAACTTGTGTTTCAAAAAAACTGTTTTGGCTTTCCTGTAAATGTCGATCCTTAATGTGGGTCATTAATGACGAAGTTGTTTATAAATAACACTTTTGCCTTCTTAAAACGACAAACTCGGGTTTGCTGTCCGCAGGTGCTGAACAGTTATGCGGGACTATGATAGAGAAGTAAGTTTGAGACCTTTTAAATGTTGGGTTTTTGGATGATTTCATTGCTTCATTTATCTGTTTATAACTATGTCATTTCTTTCCTTTTTATTCAGCAGTTCCAACGTGGATATGGATGCGAAGATTATGGAGAAGAGCTGGAAGATGATGAAGTTCAGTACACGGATGAGGAAGGTGAAGAGGAAGGAGAATATGAAGAAGATGATCATAAGCCAACTCAAGAAGAGTTAGAATATTTAGAGATCAGACAGCGCTTAAAAGAGGCAGCAAGGAAACGACTGAGGAAAGAAGCTGCTGCTACTCTTGGTAATGCGCAAGACAAAAAGAAGCAACTAGTTAATGACAAGTGAGAATTGTATTTTTGTCTATTATTATTTTCTCAGCAAGTAACCACTTGTGCCATTTTTATTCAACAAAAAATGTATTCAGAATGTTGCTTTGTGAATTTTGTAAAAGCATTGTATTCATACCGCATAAACTGTACATTTTTAGCATCATACTTACAAACATGGTAATGCCTTCTTTTTTTTACTTTTGGACTGATAGAGCTCCCACGAAATTTACCTCCTAAGACTCTTATGACCTAAGCTTGTCTATTTATGTTGGTACACATCATTGACGTGCCATATATTTTGTTCCAGCTTTGGTTCTTTTTTTGGACCTTCTAAACCAGCTATTGCTAAAAGAGTAATTGAAGAACGACAATCTATTCTTGAAACTCAGCAGCACCTTGCAAGTATGAAGATGCGTGCACCTTCTGGAGTATGTATTTTGTCCTTTTTTCATTACAGGAATAATTTTTTTTTACTGCTTCTTACTGTAACTTTCTTTTGCAGCATAAAAAGGATCATGTCCCTGCAGCGAATGGAGTAAAGTCTGGCTCTCAACACCACCGTCCAAAGGTGGTTAATCAGGTACTGGAATATCATTCTATGTCGTGTCATTTTGAATTCGTATAATTAATCATCCATTGTTGAAGTGAGCGAGCATGTTGCAGGTGAAACAGAAAGCACAGAAGCTTAAAGACACACGGGACTATTCATTTCTGCTTTCAGATGATGCAGATATTTCTGCCCTTATAAAGGATTCACCATCTCGGGTTACTCCTGCTTCACGTTCTGGTGCGTTAACTTGCTCATCAATTATCATCCATCATTTCATGTGGACTCGTTCTTCTGTGGCATCTTTAAATGCACATGGTGCTTTCATCCAAGAGAAACTTATACAGGTTTCTGCGTGATATGGAAGATGCTCGACCAGTTCATGTCTCATTGAAGAGCCCATCAGCACTGAGCAAGCCAGTGAAACCTGTTGTAGATGGTCGTCAAGACAGGCCCCTTCCACCCAAAGACCGAGGCATGCAAAAACAGGGTAGCGTGATGATGTCCACCGTAAAGAAGCCAGTGCAGAGGTCTAGTGATCCGAGGAAGCAATTTGGGAGTAGTACAAGCAGTAGCTCCAAGGGTCCAGCTGGAATGAAAGCTCCAGTTCAGAAAATTTCCTCTTCTGTTGCAAATAAGAAGCCTACAATACCAACTAGCAACCATATTGTCTCTAGAACTAAACAATCTGTGCCTGCTGGACAAAAGTCACAATTGACAAAACCACATGCTTCTGTGCGGAAGCCACAAATAGAGCAAAGACGAGAGCTTCATTCAGCACAGAAGGCTAAGTTAGTGCCAAAACAAACACCCTCATCTTCAAAACTACAGGTTTTTGCTTCTTCTTCTTTTCTCTTATTTACCTTTTTTGCTAATTGTTCTTCTATCCGGTCTTGTGGCTTTGGATTTTAATGGTTGTTTGAGTGATAGCAAGCTTGCAAACTTGACACTGTTGTACTTCTAATATGGTGCCAAGGACAGGCTCCAGTTGCTGGAAGGGTTAGAAGAGGGGGTGCATTTTTATACCTAGAACATCATGTACTATGTACGAGTAAATAAAATGGTGAATCAATACCAAATTTAAGGGTTAACTTAATGCTTAATGTAATACATTTATTGTCATTTTGATGGGTGCATGCTTTTGTACGTGCGTCTTTAAAATTATAATATGTATCAGGGTATTCCAATTGAGGATTATAAATGCCAAGTAGGCTGAATCATGTCGTGGGGTATAGAAAAAAGGATGAAATGGGTAAGGGTGGTTTATTATTTTTTTAGAGGAAACTTGATTTGTCCTAGATGCAGTGCCAGTTGAGATTGCTGTCTACTGACCTTGGTGACTTCATTTGTTAAAGTAAGCATTAAATGGTTCCTTTCCTAAAAGCTTGAGCTTTTGGGATAAGTGGTTGAAACATCTAGATTTACAGCATTATTATCAAATGGTGCTTTTAGAGCAAGCTAAATTGTGAAAACTGAGAACTTGCTAGTCAGGGATGATTTTCTAATGTTGGTTGATACTTGGTCTTTTATAGAGCTTTCTTGGGAAACTATTTGGCAACTTGTTGCTGAAAAGCTATTTCCCTGAATTTGTTCCAACTGGGGGGTGCTTGCAAGCAGAATATATTTTCACTAATTTTATCTAAAAATAAAATTTTGTTGGTTAACTGATGTATGCTGTCTCTTCAGTTGCGGCCATCTCCTAAGTCAATGCCATCACGTGAAGATAATCGCTTGAAGAAGCATCCTGTAAAAAGGCATCATGATAAAGATGATGCAGATGATGCTATCAGAATGATACGGAACATGTTCAGGTTAGATATTGTTACATTTTTCCGTGTTAGGAACATGGTTTTGTGTTGTCATCATAAACAGCAAGTAGGTTTCCTTGATCACGTCCCTCCATTTTAGGTGCAAATACGCTTCTGATAAAGATTTCTTGTCTTGTTTTTATCTTTTGGGAGTATCATTTGTTGCTGGTTTTAATTGTTCACAAAAAAAATGACGAGGCATCAAGGAAGCCCAATTTAACCGATGCGTTTTTTACTTGATTGACATGCTTTAGTGGCCATTTCAGCCATTCAAATTCTAATTTAACCAAGATGGCCTAACTGTGCGCAGATATGATCCAAAAAGATTCAGAGATGATGATGACAGTGATATGGAAGCCAATTTTGATGACATTCAAAGGGAGGAAAGGCACAGGTACATACATCTGACCCTTTGAGTCTGGCAAAAAGTGGAAAGATCTTAACACAACAATCATAATATCTAATTTTTTGGTTAATTTTCGTTTTCAATTAAATATATTTAATAGAGTTCTATCTAGCACTTATTGCTTTTGTTTACTCGATTTACCATTGAGTGTAATTGACTGTTGGCATCTTGCTGCACTAGATGCAGGTCTTTATGTATGGAAAGAATTTCATACTTGGTGTTGATGCGCGATTATTGTGTTCTTGTTTGGCAGTGCTAAAATTGGTAGGGAAGAAGATGATAGAGAGCTAAAGCTGATTGAGGAGGAAGAGAGAAGAGAACGTATGCGGAAGGAAGCCAAAAAGCGCAAGTTTCAACGATGATTTGTGGACTAATTTGTGATTAATTGATTTCTCTTAGTAGTGCTTACAGCATCAGGAAATTCATATATATTCATGCAAACTAATAATGATTTCCGTACCTGGTTTAGTTAGGTTTAGTTTCTTCAATGTAGCTAAACCAGATACTTTGAAGAAACTGGTTTAGTTCAGAGAAACCCTACCAAATGTGGTGTTCAGCATACATTCCTGTCATTTTTCAGGCTGTTTGTGCTCTCGCGTATCCATGCTTGTATTACACAAACAGGCGTACATTTGGATATAAAACGGTTGGCTGTTGTCGGTAACACCCCATTGTTGTCTATGTTTCAATCGCCATCAATGTGTGGTGGTTTATAATGTATTTTAGGTTTACGTTTGGATGTTAAATTTCTTCTTAACGTGACTTAGATTCTAACGAATATGGGTAAATAATTTAAGCAGAGATTAATTTTAGCCTTAATTTTAAAGGTAAAATTTAGTGATTTTGCTCCTGAAGAAGAATTCGACTCAAGTAGGAGCTTGCTGCATTTGTTGGCTGAACCCCTGTATATTACTTTAGCCATTCTATCTTTGCGACATGTAGGTTGTAAGCTGACCTGTAGATGTTAAAAGATTTGAAATAAATTTTAATTATAATAAAAATTAAAATAAAATTTAATTATAATTGGAAAATAGTAAAGGATTTGGAATAAATTATAATTATAATAAAAAAGTAATGTTTTTATTAATAAAAAATAAAAGGGTAATATTATAAAATAATTAGTTGACACACGACAAAACAAATTTTAATCACAATAAAAAATTTGAAAGGATTCTAAAAAAATCTTAATACCAATAGAAACGTAAAATTTTTATTAATATGAAATAAAAAGTAATATTTTAAAATAATTAGATTATACTTGGCAATTCACGAAGCAAAATAAATACTAATTACAATAAAATATTAAAACATTCAAAACAAATTTTAATTACAATAAAAAAATAAAATTTTTATTAATGTCTTTTAATTACTAAGATTATTATGTTTTAAATACTATGATAAGATCTATCTATTATTTATTTATATGTAGTAAAACTGGAGATTTTTAATGTCATGCCAATTCTGGCAAAAGTATTTTTTATGTGTAACCCAATGACCAAGGGTGCTAGTAGTAGTGTTTATTAGAAGGCTTTTAACCATTCTATCACGTGCACTATGACTATTTTAAAATATCGTCCTTTATTTTATTACAATACTATTATTTATATAAAAAATTAAATTACAATTTTACCCTTTTATAGTTAATATAAGTGTTTACTTATAAGTAGTAGTGGAAATTTTAAGTTCAAGCAAATGTCACTTAACCTCCTTCAAATTACTTAAATCATCAGTTAACCTCATTGGACTAAGTAAACTTATCACTTAGGTCCCCCCTTTATTAAAAAAATATCACTTAATCACCTTTAAAATTAATAATACCGTTAGATAAATAATAGTATGCGATGACATGGAGGGCTTGTAATTAGCTATTAGTGATGTAATAGTCTTACATCAAAAAATAAAATTAAATAAAAATATTTTATTTTAAAAAAAAATTGATATACTTTTAAATTATTTTATTTTATTAAACTTCTTACAATAAATTTAA
The DNA here is from genome assembly GCA_033002965.1 of Piper betle. Lineage (NCBI taxonomy): Eukaryota > Viridiplantae > Streptophyta > Magnoliopsida > Piperales > Piperaceae > Piper > Piper betle. The sequence continues at coordinate 67,359 of JAURVB010014456.1, read as the reverse complement.
TTTTTAACTCACATGAAAAGAATAATAATATTTTATCTCACATCCGAGTTAAAAATTGACCTTAACGAAAAAGTAAATAAAATAATAATTTCTTTCATTTAATTATTATATATTTTATTTCATTACATATATATTTTATTTTTATAATATTATTTTATTTTATATTTTATTTAAAATTTTAATTACTTTTATTTTAATCAACTTTATTTTATAATATGCCACTGTCACGCCACCTCTTAACCGATTGCAAGCTTGCCACGTCATTAATAACAATATTTATCTAATGAAGTTAGTTTTGAAGGTGGTTAAATGATGTTTTTGCAATGAGGAGAGCTAAGTGATGGGTTGACTTAGTTGAGGAGCTAAGTGATGGTTTGCTTAATTTCAAGAGGTCTAAGTGATATTTGCTCTTTAAGTTGTATAAAACTATGTTAATTTTGAATTTATTGTAATACCCTATTTTGATTCACTCGCGAACCAACTTGAAAATGTAATCGGCGACCAAATTATTTTCTAATCTACTTGATTTGATTAAGCTGACCTGGATCTACCCCAGCGTATTAAAATAGTGATCCAACTATACAATGCATGAATAAAATATTTAGGTTCTAACATTATTTTAAATATATGCTATAATACACGATTAGTTATAAAACAAGCCAAATAAGTGAAAAGTTTTGAAAAAATATTTATTTTTAAAATAAAACAAACAAAATCTTCCCCTAAAGTGCAATAAGGATTGCCCTTCCAACTGTATATCAATAAAAATAGGAAATGCAGTTAAAACACAACATTTCTTTCACATTTTATTTATCAATATTTTCTTCATTTTTTGGGCCGACTCTAAACTACATTGTTCAACCTGTTCATTTTTATTCACAGTTTTATTATCATTCAAAATATTTATTCATTTACAAAATAATATTCAAAATTCATCATTCAAACAATTCAATACTTATCATTATCAATTACATTCAACAAGTACATGTGTACACAATTTCAATGGTGGTCCTCCATAGTCTCGATAATGGTCATTCATTATAATTTTCACCTATATAGATAATTAAAAGCTATCAGTAACAAATGTTATCGTCTAAAAATAACTAACCTTTCTATTAAATAAAAATATTATTACTCTTCCTTATAGAATCTTTTATAAGAGTAATAATTAGGAGCAGCCAACCTCGCACGATAGCATCTCCTTTATATCTCATCTTATTCATTAGTCATTTTAAACTAATTATTGTGAAAGAAAATTAATCGCTACTCTTTTATCCCTTTTTATATCGTTCGTATCACACTTGACCTTTAATACATAGGCTGAATATTTACATGCATACGCCATCGGTACCGGCGGGGACAATCCAGTTGCCTCATTGGCAGCATCTATTCTAGTTGGGCTTCGTTTACACTTCTTTCGCTTCTTTTTCTTCCTTACAACGCACAACAACTTTGCCGCTGGGCTCCGTTTACCTTCCATTCACTGCTTCTTACGACGCACAACAACTCGGTGCCGAGGGAGGAGTGTGAGGGATCTTAATAATATTTTTTCGTAATTTATCTTAATTTTTTCATCGTGTAATATAAAAAAATACCTTATTTTTTAGAGTAAAAAATTCTTTTTTTTCTATAATAAAATAAAATAATAATAACGGGATCGAGTGAATCGGGGCAGGGCCAAGCGAGTCCGGGGTGCTCTGCTGCTTCTTCCTTGGCTGTAACCAAGATTTAGGGATTTAGGGATTTAGGTTTTCCACTCTCCACAATGGGCGACGGTAAAGATGCCGGCGGCCGCGACCGCCGCCACCACCACCATCGCGATCGCGACGAGGACCGCCACCGAGCCGATAAGTCTAATAAGTCCGACGACCGCCACCGCCACCGAGACGATGACCCCGACATTCATCGCCGCCGGTCGAGGGGCCATGATCGGGACGATGTTTTCGACCGGGAGGGGTCTCATGGCGGCCGTGAGCGGCGGACGGAGCCCGAGGAGAGGAGGGGCTCGGTGGATCCGGAGCCGGCCGAGGAGAAGGAGCGGCGGTCGAGTAAGCGGAAAGAGATCGTGGATCGGCCTGATAGGAAGGGAGAGGAGAAGCGGGGTCGATTCTCAGAGAGGGAGAGGGAGAGGGAGGGGAAGCACAAGTCGAGGGATGATAGGCAAAAGGTGAAGGGGAGTCGAATGTCGCCGTTGAAGGAAGGAACGCCGCCGTTGGAAGCGGCGGCGGCGGCTGCTTTGGATGGGAATGGAACTGTGGTGTCTGCAGACGCCCATTTAAAGGATGACGGCGGTAGTGCTTCCGTCGCTAATGTGAGTTTTCTTTATCCGAATATATATTTTTTGCTAAATGTTATAGTCTTGTAAGATAGCTTTCTCGACCTGCTATAAACTTTTTGGATGGTATGGAATCTAGTGTGTCAGCGTTATGTACTGTTTGAATTTGGCAACTCTGAAAATAGGGTTGTTCTTTACATGATGAGGCACATCTTCACAGCTGGGAGAAGTAAGTTTTTTTTGCCTTTTTTCGTGAAATTCACATCTGGGAGGAGAAGGTTTTCGTTTCATTTTTCGTGAAATTTATTCAATCTGTTAGTATGCCTTTTAACTTTGCCGCATCTTGTTAGTTGAGTTGAACGTGGCACAATTGTTGTTCATCCTATTTTGTTCGTTCAAGTGATGCATTTTAAGTAGTAAGGATTGGTGTTTGTTTGCCATTTAGCAATCATTCCTCGTTACTTATAGCTAATGCGAGCTTGGCTTCTTCCATTGACATGTGGGTGTTTGCATATTTTCTGTTTTACTTGTTGCCGCCATATTTCATTTATTTTGCTTGTGGCCATGATGGGTATGTTTTATTTATGCGAGATGAGCTAGAGTCGGTTGTGTATGACCTTATTATTTTTATGAATTGTTTCAGGGCTTTGCGTTGGAAGCACTGAATAAGGCATCAAGTAAAGTGCCTGAAAATACTGATTTTGCAACCAATTATTCCCTTCCTACCAAGGTATCTTCAATTTCTAGCAACAATGAAAATAAGGGAGTTAGTGTTACCAGATCTCATGAGGTTCCTGGAAAATCCAGTATTACAGATGGGACATCTTCCTCAGCCGCTGCTGGCAAGACCGCAAATCTGTCCCTTGATGCCTTAGCGAAAGCTAAAAAGCTTTACAAATGCAGAAAGAATTAGCAGAAAAGATGAAGAAAATGCCTCTGGTAAGCCATAGCATGAAAAAGTTTGCTATTGTTGTTTACTTTTATTTTGAGGATACTTGCTGACCTATTATCTGTTCCTGACAGTTGAATAAACCCTCAAGCTCTAGCTCAGATGGTAATGCACAGGTTACGATAGAAAAACCTTCTCCTTCAGTGCCTGCAGTTTCTAGTTCTATACCTGGTGGAGCAGCTGCAACTGTCAAGCCAGTTGCTGATGATTTTAATCCTCTTGCAAATATACCTAATCTCGAAGCTGTAAAGCGTGCTCAGGCACTGGCTGCCAAGATGGGCTTCCGGCAGGATCCGGAATTTGGTCCTCTTATCAATTTGTTTCCGGGGCGTTCTGTCCCTGAATTGGCTACTCAGCAGAAACCTGCCAAGGCCCCAGTTCTTCGTTTGGATGCGCTTGGCAGAGAAGTAGATGAACACGGAAATGTGATCAATGTGGCAAAACCTGCCAATCTGAGCACGCTAAAGGTTTGCTAAGATAAAATTTTTTGTTTTCAGTATTTTCCTTTTAATGAAGTTGAGTTGATTATTTTATTTGATAAACAGGTTAACATCAACAAACAAAAGAAGGAGGCTTTTCAGATTTTGAAGCCTGATTTGGATGCTGATGGTGAAAATCCTCATTTTGACCCTGGCATGGGCATTAATAAGACAAAACTATTGAGGCCAAAACGAATGAGCTTTCAGTTTGTGGAGGAAGGAAAATGGTCAAAACAAGCTGAAATTATGAGATTCAAGGTGTGATATGAGTTTACATTTGAAGTGAATTATGTTTCAAAATTGCTTTGTTTTCATATTTAGTGATGCTTTTACAGAGTCAATTTGGGGAAGCACATGCTAAGGAACTAAAGACAAAGCAAGCACAGTTAGCAAGGGCTAAGGCTGAACTTGCCAACATCAATCCAAACTTGATTGAGATTTCTGAAAGAGTTGTCACTAAAGAAAAGCCTAAAGATACAATTCCTGATGTTGAGTGGTGGTAAGTGGTGATTATATGATTTTTTATTAATCTATTTTCTAGACCATTTTGTTGATTTTTTTTATCCCCACTCAAGTTTTGAGATTTTAGTTTGCATTGTGATTTTGATGAGAATAATCGCTCATCATTTAGTCGTGATTTTGAAGATACAGACTTGCTGTGGCTTTGTGTACTTTAGTTCAATTTGTCCATGATTCATTTTTATTAAGACTTTATACAACTTTGGCACCCTCAGTGAAAGTCCATTATGTTTCTGTTTTGTCCATGAAGTATTTGTTTTCCAAATTGTCATGGATTGATCAGATTGGCGTAGATTGGGGTTGAAATTTTCCCTCATATCAGGCTTTTCATGCTACTTTTTCTGACTCATTTTGCATCATACTGGAAAACCAACAGATTGTAGCCTGTCATGATGTTAGGTATGCTGTTTTGTAAGGAAATTTTATCAGTAACAATCATAAACGTTAGTGTGCTGTTGTTTTCCCCTTTTTCCCATTTTCATTAAGATATTTTCAGAGAGCAGTCATCTTCTACTTCCCTGGTCTAGACCTTATAAGTTTATCCTGATTCTTGTGGTTGTCTTGTCTGACCTCATGTTATATGTTCTGTTTCTTTTACATCTGAAAACTGCTAATGCAGCCGTGTAAGGTAAAGGTATTATCTCTATTTTGCTGTGCTAATACGTAAATGCATGTTTATATAGGGACGCACCTCTTTTAACGTCTGGTGCCTATCCCAACTCCATTGAAAATGTAACTGACGATATGTTAAAGATGGAGAAGATTACAATTTATGTGGAACATCCTCGTCCGATTGAGCCCCCAGCTGAACCTGCTCCTCCACCCCCACAACCTCTTAAACTTACCAAGAAGGAACAGAAGAAACTCAGAACACAGAGGCGTCTAGCAAAGGAAAAGGACAGGCAGGAGATGGTAAGGCAGGGATTAATAGAGCCTCCGAAACCAAAGATTAAGATGAGCAATCTTATGAAGGTACTTGGATCTGAAGCAACACAAGATCCCACAAAACTTGAAATGGAAATTCGTGCTGCAGCTGCTGAGCGTGAACGAGCACATGTTGATAGAAATATTGCCCGCAAGCTAACTCCTGCAGAGCGGCGGGAGAAAAATGAAAAGAAGCTATTTGATGACCCAAATACGCTCGAAACTCTTGTTTCTGTCTATAAAATTAACAAGCTATCCCATCCACAAACTCGGTTTAAGGTGGATGTGAATGCACAAGAGAACAGGCTTACTGGATGCGCTGTGATGTCTGATGGGATGAGTGTTGTAATTGTAGAAGGTGGTAGCAAATCCATAAAAAGGTATGGCAAGCTTATGCTTAAGCGAATCAACTGGGCCGCTGCAGTCCATACCGAGGAGGACAATGAAGAAGGGAAGGATCAAAATGCTTCTGTTAACAAGTGTCTATTGGTGTGGCAAGGCAGTGTTGCCAAGCCGAGCTTTAATAGGTTTTTTGTTCACCAGTGCAGAACTGAAGCAGCTGCAAAAAAGTGTTTGCAGATGCTGGCGTTTGCCACTACTGGGATCTCGCAGTCAACTTCACTGAGGAGACATAAATAACTCATTAAGCCTTCCTGCCGGAAGTGAGATCATTTTGGCATTGGTTTCATTCTGAAACATCAGCCTGCTTGCTGGGATGTCTCATTGTCCGTACCTTAATGATTTCTCTATGGCGGTGATTCATTTGTATTTGATCGATTTTTGAAGAAGGGAAGAGGATGCTGTGGCAAAGTAGCAAGTAGCCGTGGGTTGATATAATGTTGTTTGTGGTTGGCGTCCTGGTTTTTGCTTACGGTGTAGTATCATTCTTAATATGTGAACGCTTTGTTTTTACTCTCATCTCGTCTTTGTTCATCTTCCGTCACCGGAAAAACATTGTTAGCCTTCACCGTCCTTTGGTGAGTTGGCTAAGCCTTCTAGATGTAATTTTTTCCTTCCACTCAATATACAATATTTTGCTTAGGGACAACGCTACCTTGGCCTTCCACTCTGGGATAGGCATAAGAACCGTTCTTCATTTTTCCTCGTTCAAAAATTAGAACATGTTGTCTTGGGAGAATCAGCTCCTATCGCAAGCGGGTCGTATTTGTGTCATTAAGACGTCTCTCGTATTGGCTACTTTTGCCATGTCTTGTTTCTGTATCCCGGAACATGCTCTCCATCAAATAGATGCTCTTCAACGTGATTTCTGGTGGGGTTCTGGCAAATCAAAACCCATTCACCTCAAAAAATGGGTTGATATTTGTCAACCCATTTAACAAGGAGGTCCGGGCAATCGTTCCTGTAATACGTCTAATGAAAGCATGTTCACAAAATTAGCATGGCGTTTGGTTTCCAATCCTACGAGTTTGCTCTCCCAAGTTCTCATGGCAAAATATGCCAAATCTAGACAATGGCCTCGCTCCCAGCCTTCGTCTCCTATTTCTGTATCTAAAGGTTCTGATGCATGGAAGTGTGTTTCCTGCGGCTTTCAGAATCTTAGTCACCTTAGGTGATGGTCGCCATATCAAATTGGGAATTGATGCATGGGTTCCTAGCATTCCAAGTGGCGTTCCTTAACTTAAATCATTGTTTGCTTTCCTAGCAACGGAACCTCTTTGTTCCCTTGAGTAGACAGGACTTCATCTACGCTCCTGGAACACTGGGAAACCCTTTACCATTTTCATCCCTGCTCATGCATGGCAGTGTGTGCAATTCCTATATCTTCTTATGGTTCCCCTGATTTATGTCTCTGGAAAGGCAGTCCATGACTCCCGGTTAAAGGTATTTACTCACAATTGCTTCCTACAAGGTCATGGGAAGCTAGGTAACACCTTTTGGGACCGTTTGTGGAAATCTAATTTACTACGACGTCTCAAGTTGGCTCTATGGAAAATGTTTTTGGATATTTTCCCTACAACATTTGTCTTACGAAGACATCATATTCAAGTCCCTCCTGAATGCAAATTTTGTGACTCGAGTGGTGAGGATTTAGTGTATGCTTACTCTGGTTTTCTTTGCTTGGTCTGCATACATCTTTGTGGAACATTACCTCTCCTCAAGCACTGGTATTCTCTCTTATGGAATGGACCAAGCAAGTTCCTCCTCCTGCAAATTTTGTACTTCATTCTCCTGATGCCAGACTCTCTTTGGAAGTACAAAAATTTTGTTGTTTTAAGGGGCTTTCGCTTATGGCTACTCAATTGGTGAATAAGATTAAACGCCGATGGACTTATTATGATGTACTCTTGAGTGTTCATTCACGCCATACCACTTCGACAATTCATTTGCTTTCTGATCATAAACATCTGTCTGCCCATCAGTCGCTTTTTATCTCCGTCTTTCTATTTCTTGGCATCTTTTTCTAGAAGCAGTGATTATGCTTCATCACGACTTCCGCTATGTAATCTTATCCGGGCACTTGTGTAATTGTGTGGCTATGTAAGGAAAATGAGTGAGATAACTATGAAAATGGATTAGATAGAGAAACCAATTTGCGAAAGGCACGTCGGTTATTCTGCTTGTTAATCCATCAAACCACGTTATCCCTCAGGGGCTTATGAAAAATTATGGGTTTGATTCTTGCCATGCTCTCAACGCCCTTCACCCCCTTTATATTTTGTGGGTTTTATATTGAGAAGTAGTGATCATATTTTAATTCTAACATATTATTAGCTGAGTTGAGCTTGAGCCATGGGCCGCATGTACTGTATAAAAAATACAATTAATGTCATTTTCATGTTCAACGTTTGCTTTTTCTCTTATAATTTTTAATTGAAATGCCGGGGCCTTTCGTTGAAATTAAATTGGTCCGTGGTGATAAACTTCTGAAAACTCCTAAATCTAACTAGCTATTTGGTGGAAGGTGAAAAGTGACCGTAAGTCCAATTAATTAGTGATGCAGTAAAATGGTAGCCTGCATTATCGGGGAAACTTACTAGACGCCCCAAAGGAGTCCCGAAAAACAAATTCATCCAACGCTGAATTAACGATGGAATTCATTCCAAGGAATTTTTTCCCTCAAAGCAAATTATAAGTCATTCTAGTAGAAGGTAAAGCTTGCCAACAAATTCAATCATGCTGTGATGAGTGGTGGCATTGTTGTTAATGTACTTACAAATCAGTCATCGGTTTGTATAGCCGAAACTATATCAAATTAATGGTAGGCTACCGGGTAACATATTTTTCTGCAAAAAGCGTGCGTCAAACGGCAAAAAGAGGAGAACAAATCAAAAGGTCGTACCTCACACGGGTTTGATTGTACTCCAACCATTTCTCACCAACTAATGATTCGGGGACTTCCTTCTCCGGCTACGTCTCTTTGAATCATGGCCACTGTAATTTTTGTCAACAAGATCTGCGCGGGGAGGTGTTATTAGGACTTGCAAGGAGACGTACATTCATGAGCCGTAATCCTTTAATTTATCATCATTATAATTTGGAGGGGGTGGATGTCCTATTAGGTGCTAATTCACTGAGCTGTTAATTAAAATATAAATAGCTTTTTTTAAATAACTAAAAAGAAAAAGGAAAACCATCAACAAGATAAAAATAAAAAAACTAACAAACAATCAAAAGGCAGAGATGTATGATGGCTTATAAGAGGGCAAACGATAGCAACAATGCCTACCACCTACTGCAGTATGGCGAGTATCTCCAAGCAAAATATTGGTCTTAAAATTCAGGAAGGAGTTGAAAACATGGCCATGTATGTGCCGTGTTAAACTGTCAATTGCGTGATGTGGTGGCTGTAAGTTGTAAAAAGTATGAACATGTTCGCGAGGACGGGCTGGGCTGAAGGACGTGTAAGTTGTTTACATGGCCATGTATGTGCCGTGTAAAAGAGAGTCTCTCTTCTCGAGGGGAAGGAAAGTAAGGATCAACTGCATTTTTCCACAGTTGAGGGATAATATTTGATATACCTACTTTTAGCACTACTTTGCAGGTATGGAAGTTGTTTAGTTACATGTAGGTACGCTTACTTATATCTGAATAATAGTGGCCGGTTTCTCTCGTAAATGCACCACTAAATAAATACATTGCTAGACGCGAGATATGAGAAGTATTTATGTGGGTGTCATAAAAAGCTTTGCCGTCGCCACACTACCACCCCTGCTCATAATTGTCATGCGGGTCACGAACACGATCACACATTTGCAGTTATGAAATAATGTCTTAATTTCATTTGTAAAATGGTTTTTTTTAATGCAGGAATATGCACGTTCCGATGAACTGTCTACTCATTCGAGATATAGAAAATCACGATGAAAAGCCTACGATCAGCATCCCTCAACTGTCTTTTTCTACGGTTAAAATATATATATATTTATATATATATATATAGCTAAGAAGCTGCCCATTATATTATATATATATATATATTAATAATATATAAAATTAATTTTATAATTATTATGATATTAAATTTAAATAAAATTAATGAACATTTATTTATATTTAACAAGAAATATAGTTATACACAACTATCAAAAAAATTAATTTTGATTAGTAACAAAATTTCATAATTAAATATAATTTATTTTAAATGGTTTTTAATTAGATCAAAATTATACTCTAAGTTTTTTAATGACAAGTAACAGTATATAAAACAGTGAGAATCTAAATTTCATATATTGTTAAGTGACGAAATTTAATTTGATAATATAATTATAAATATATTAATAGTTTCATAATTCTTAACTTAAATAAAATTATAGTCCACTATTTTTCTAATAATAAATAATAATAATAATAATTTAAAACTAAATAAATATTAAAGGGTTCTTCAAATTAATGCGGGCCAGAGTCAACCACGATAAAAATAGTGCTCAAACACGATACCGAATGAAAAATTCTCTACGCTTTAATGTAAAAGGTATACATATATATATCTACACCGATAAAAGTTAGTACCGTATATACCCAACAAAAATGCAATAGCCCTTGACTTTTTTTGTATATAAAAAACACTTCTTCCCAACGCATGTAGTTTAATAAAATTGGATTATTGACCAACACGAAAAGAAAAAGGAGTGATGATGGGAGGCGGCTAGTCTTAGAAAAACAGGTCAAGTGACTGTGATGAACACAAGAACTCAGAAACAGAGCCAGTTGGAAACACTCGTGAAAACGATCTTTCTTGTCAACCAACACTACGCATGCTCTCCATCTTCTCTTCAATTTGGACCTGCAAAATTGTAAAAAATTGGCAACGTGACCATCAACAGATCAAGAATATGATCCCACGAAATACACTTGTTTATAAAATTAAAGAAGAGTATCGGATGTCATGTGATTGGTTGGGCGGAATATTTTAAATAAAGCTATCACTCAACATATTATGTTCTTGAACTAATTAATTAAGATATAAAAATCAATTATTCACACTAATTGTATGTTAAAGTAGCTTGCTTGACCTTATAAATCGCAGGTACTTGTTAATACTCATATGATAGATTTATAGATAGTGGCCTGGGCATCTTCTAATCAGAAATTTATAATTTGCAATTAGTTTAGAGGATACATTTTAATGGCGCCTCCTAAATAAGCCTAAGAATCTCAATGACAGCCAAGATTAGGGTCAAGGTGGGACGGACGTGTGTGTTTGAGTGTATTTTTTTAAATAAAATAAAAAACAGTACTTGAACCAATCAAATGAGCAAATCATACTAAGAACAAATCATACGTTTAACCTCAAATCATACGTTTAACCTCAAATATGATATGGATGTATCATCATTGAGGCAGTATTTCAATTACTATGTTCACATGGACTGTTTATCCAACGACCTACACTTCAACAGTTTTATGTCCTGCTTAAATATGAATTGGAGTTAAATCTGAGCGGTGCCCATCAAAACCAGTGAACTCTTAACTTTAACTATTCCACCTAATTCATATCATTGATTGACCGTCCTTTTTACCTTGGTTGCTAGCGCGTAGCTGTCTCCTTAACTCGTCAAGCGAAAATGCAAAACACTAATTAATTTAATCATAATACGATAAATTGAGTATAATATAGTACACTTAATTAAATGTTCACGACCTTATAACAATTGGAAATGCGTTTTTTTAATTCATGGTTGATTTGCCAGTTACTTGCCATGATAGCAACACAAAGATGCAAATTACATTGCCGTGGGTTTCTATATTTGCTGTTTTTCGAGCAAAACAAAATGACTCCAAGACCGTTAAAATTGCTTGAGAAACATTATAAGCAACATGCATTATTATACACTATACATCTTCGAAAAAAGAAACATACAATATTATATATATATATATATATATCAAAAAAAGAAAGTATTTTGTGATAGTACCAAATGATTAGAAAATTAGGCCTAATTATAAATAAAATGATTTTTTTAATATTAACATGACTACACTCTAGTTTAGCTTTGGGTTAAAAAAGTAAATTAACTTAACCCAAACTAATTTAAATTTTAAAATAAAAAATAACTTAAAAAGAAAAGACCGCTAATCGTTTAACTTGGTTGGCCTGTCCTAAATTGAAGGCAATCAAATTTGGTTGTCCTTAACCTATTACTTTTAGTTAATGGTTGTCGAATTGATTGGTTAGATTTGGTTAGCCACCTTATGTTTGCTAATGGCCCAGCTATCTTAAGTTGACCAAGGCAGTGATTATTTTTTATTTTAATTCAAATTTAAAATCCACATTTAGGTGATACTGTGTTTGGAAATTTTATTTTTTCCCCTTTTAGTGTAATAAATATCCAAAAAGTTGTTATAGTATTTTGGACAATTTATTTTTGCCAATGGCCGCTTGTATACACTTACATTTTAAAAAAAATTGTAACGCGGCCACTGGACCTGGCCATGGCCCGGACATAATGGTTGAACACGTTGGTAGCGTGCACCTTAATTATCGTGCGATCCCTTTGTCAGGTGGTCCCTTGCCTTATCTCTGGTCCATTTGTAACGTGCAATTCTCTGGGACGCGGGAGACCTGCCTGCTGACAATTTTACACACATATATATATATAACTAGATATTGGTCAAGCCCAGCGAGTAGAGGGGTACAGCCACGGGCTCCTAAATGAGCTAGTCAAGGAGTCTTCTTCCCTCAAAAGAGGTCATCAATCTGGTCACATTCTCTCCGAACATACATGGATTTCCAGAGCTTGGATCTCTGGTGGCCGGAAACCAGTGACACCATGGCGGAGGAGGCGTTCCAGCCCATCTTCTCGCCACTCCCCACTCACTACGCTGAGTTCCTGATGGGCGGTGCGGACGTGGAAAATTGGTGGGAGGGGAATGGATCTATTAATATTACAGATTCACCTTCTGTAGAAGTGGAGAACGTCAATTCTATGAGCGGGGGAGGAGGAATGGTGAATGAGGAAGAGGGTCTGATGGAGGAGGGAGTCACCAATCATGGTGAAAGTGCAGCTCAAGGCTGCAAGAACTTACTCTCGGAGAGGAACCGGAGAAAACGACTTAACCAGCAGCTCATTGCCCTCAGATCACTTGTTCCCTACATGTCCAAGGTAAATAGTTTAACCTGATAAAGAGTTGTTGAAGAATTTCCATTATTACTAACTAATTAAAAATGGTTCTTGTTTTGTGATCCGATTATACATAATTGTTCATTGACTTTGGTTTTTTTTTCTACGTGTTTTATAACCGCCTTCCTCATTTTCTTATATTTTTAATTTTTGTTTTAATTTAGATAGTGTTACATGATAATAAGCAGTACTCGGGAATATCTGGCCCCAATACTTACATATACAAGAGTAGAAGACTCTTTTAATATTTGTTCCCAATTTCCCATATCTACTTGGTGAGTTTTTATGTGACAAATTACTTCCGATGCGTTCAAGTTTCTGTTGGGAAAATAATAAAGAATAGGGTGTGGGTGGTGTTGAATGAGACGCTACCATGGATGTGAAGAGGCAAACCGAAACAAGGAACACATTGAGTACTAATTTTAATAGAAGCTTCATGTTTACCTTTCTCAGTCTTTAGCTCGTACATATTTTTTCCAAAAGTATTTTAGCAACAGTGTTTTTTATTGAATATTGATTATTATTCCAGTACTCTAAGGAAACGGTAGTAGCGATGTCTGCTCGCCACCTCACTTGCTTCATTTTTTCCCCCAACATCACATCACCAACTTCCTTTCTTCTCCTAAAATAAATAAATAAATAATATATATATATATATCATTATTTACGATCGTACCCCTCTTCTACTAAACCATTGACCAATTTTCATCCTCTTTTTACGCTAAATTAGCAATCGGATTTTATTATTACACCAATATTTCGATCGATCTCCATTCTGCCCGTCTTTTGAATTTAAAAAAATTACAAACTAATTATCTTCAAAATTTTCTTTAGATAATATCCGTGAAAGTACCCAACCTGCAACCTATTTTATCAAAATAATACTAGCGATCTGATCTGCGCTTGCAGTTCGATTCTAGAAATAAGACTTGTAAAAGATCTACAAGTTTCTTTCCATGCCTCGTTGATCCCCATATAACCATATATATATATATATGAATAAATTTTGCTCTCCGGTCACGAAATTGTGATCTTCCATAGTCTATATATATATATATGATCCACACTCTCGGAGGCTTCCAAATGTGATCCAAATTAAAAAAATGATTTATATTAATTTTTAACATAATCGACGGTTGGAAGACTGACTGTGAAATTAAAACCGATGGTTCCACTAATCCTACGGCGAGGCCCAATCGATTCCTCACATGCTTGATTTTTGACCCATTATGAACATCATGCCCGCGATCGTGATGGACGGGCGCGATCGTGCCACGGATGCATCGCTTAGTATTAAACACGGACGGGCTCCTCCTAGCAAATGGCGCCGGAGAAATGGAGCTGGACCTGGAGGACCTCAGCTTCTGGCTGCCGGACTCCGTCGTCGGCGCCACCATGGACACCACCGGAGACCTGGCTGATCCCACCCCCTACCCAGCCTCTTCGGCGCAGATCTTCTCTCCGCTCCCGAGGGAGTATGGCTCATTCTTGGAGGCCATTGAGCTCGACTTTTCGCTCGAGGACGAAGAGTCGCCCTCGCCGCCGTCGGGGCCGGCGAATCCTGCTTCGACAGCGGAGGGAGGAGTTTCCGGCTGTGGCGAGGTGCGGCGCCGGAAGAGGAGGGCGGAGAAGAGGACGGCAGTGGAGGATGAGTTGGATGATTATCCAGGCATTAATGCCGGCTGCAAGAACCTGCACTCGGAGAGGAACCGCCGGCGCCGGCTCAACCAGCAGCTTCTAGCTCTCCGATCACTCGTACCTTGCATCTCCAAGGTTCAAAACTACATCTTCTATCTTTCTTTCCAATCAACCTCGCCGGCTGGCGGCGGGTGATCTTAATCGGGTCGGGTTCGCGTGTCTATCTATATATATATAATATTCATTGAAATGGCATCACTTCCGATGAACGTTTAAGATCTTGCAATTTTTTATATTAGTTCTTGTTTTAATAATTCGTCTATTAGCCATCTCCTTGAACGCTTCAATATTTATAATTATTTGTGCAACTTGTACTATTCAGATTCCACTGTCTTTTTTTATTTGGTTTATGTTCATTATCTATATATATATATATATATATATATATATATATATATATATATCGAGGCATGTATATGTGAGATTTTTGTATATATAGTTTGATTGTTTACAAAGAAAAGAAATGTTTTTGAAAAAGGCGGGAATATGTTGACAGATGGACAAGAGGTCGATTTTGATGGACGCAGCAACGTATATTCAGAATCTGCGCCGGGAGATTGATGAGGTGAAGAGTGAGATAGCGGAGCAGGAACGCTGCCACGACCAATCCCCTGCGAGCTCAGAGTCCAACCTTACCTCCCTGATATTAGCCCCCCACCCCATGAGGAGGCCTCTTCCGACCACCATCATATATTTAAGGTACATAGAAGATCTCGATCACATACTTAATTCGTTGTTGACAAGTGGCTTTGATTTTGTTTAAACTCCATTCTCTGCATCCTGATTACAACATGTAATGAACAATGCCGTCTATATGTGAGCTAAATGGCTCCCACCCCCAAAGTCCAAGATGGACTTGTTGGCAGTTGTACTTGTATCTATTTAGGGCCACCAACCCACCCTTAATTTTGAGGGGAGAAAAATGGCGAGCCAGGAAATGGGCACCATCATATATTTAAGGTACATAGAAGCCCTCGATCACATACTTAATTCGTTGTTTGCAAGTGGATTTGATTTTGTTTAAACACCATTCTCTCCATCCTGAGGACAACATGTAATAAACAATGCCATCTATACGTGAACTAAATGGTTCTCACTCTCCAGAGTCCAAGATGGACTTGTTGGCCCTTGTGCTTGTATCTATTTAGGGGCCACCAACCACCCTTAATTTTGAGGGGTAAAAAAATGGCGAGCCAGGAAATGGGCACTTTCCCAATAATAATTTTGAGTTTGGTCGATACCTAGTTTGGCGGGTTAGAATTGTCTTCCAATAGGTGGTGTCTGTTTCTGTACTTCCCCTCTCTGGTTATGCTGCAACTGATCTGCTTGGTTGGTAGCGATAAGGTTTCTTTATTGGACCCTGTCGCGTGGGTGTGATTCCCTATTTATTTTTTCTTATGTGTCGTATCTTCATTAGTGAAAGCATCGTCCTCCACTGCACAGAGTCAATGGGGTGTAAATGCTTCCCTGTTTGCTCACCAGGAAAAAAAAAATTTGTTGGGCATTTTGTAGATTGAGACAGATGAGATGGATGATCGGACGATTTCGGTGAAGGTTGTATTTGGGAAAGCTCGTGGAGCTGCAGCGCAGGTACAACGAATGATAGAGTCCTTGGGGACGACTGTGACCCACACCTGGACCCATGAGATGGAGAGCCATCAAATGATCACTACTTCTTTCATCAGTGTAATCGCCTTTCGTCATTTGTTACTGGAATTAGAACTAAAATATCGCCGTAAGAAGTTGACCGTGCCTCCACTTTGGTCGGTTGGAATTGATGGTAACTTCGTTGTTTTGCAGTTGAAGAAGCAGACGAATTTAACAGCCGAGATGCTCAAGGAGCAAATGAACAAGGCTGCCCTTAGAATGGGTTTCGAGATCGATTTGGATGACTGAGTCGAATTCAGATGAAGAGCAGTCGTTTCCAAAACGAAGTGGCGATCGAGATTTTTCCCACAACTTCAAGTGTTTACCGTATATACCTATCTGACTGGTCTTCCCCTAAGCTTTATCTGCTAACAAGTTCTTTAGCTTACTCTATCTGATTTTTTTTTCAAAGGCGTGCTATGCTCGACTTTGACTTGGTTAAAAATTAAAACAGACTTTGCAAGCTGTCTGGGGTACGGAACTTAATTAGTAGGAATTAGGTGCTGCCCATGAGAGAGTTACAGGATGGGGGATGTGTTGTAATTTTGCTGTTTGTAATGTCGCTTCAATGATATGATCTTGTGAAATAAATCATGGAGACTTTAAATGTTTGGCTAATCTTTTAAATGCTATCACCCGCATTTGGCTTTTTATTAGGGCGATTAAGAACAAAAAAGCAAATGACGAGGTTTAGAAATTGTCTGATCATCAAAATGGGACACGACTTCCACTATCAAAACACCGGAGAATGAAGCCTTCTATGTCCAGAACAATTCAAGCCACGACGTTCTCCTCGGTACGCTCGACTTAATATCAAAAGAATATGAATTAAATAAATAGATAAAATTATAATTTAGAGCACATATATGAAGACCAGTAATGACGGTGCATTGTTGCAAATTCAGTAAGGGCGAACATAGAAGGCCACCGGGCGTCGTGATGATTATTGGGAACGAGTTCTTTTTTGCACTATTTTTTTATTTCAAAACTAATTTCAATGTATCTATCTTTGTTTTTTCAATATCATGAGTGTTATTGATTGTGATGAGTATGCGTGCTTTGTGGACTATATTTTTACTGTCCGTCCAGCTACAGACAGACGGATATTCTCGTCGGATGCGGCATCTTTTTAAGGCTCGCAAACAAGAAAGGTTCACAGAATCACAGTACAGTGGATAATTCCCGGGTATAAACCTTCGAAGGGAATAATTGTACGCCATCCACTATAAAAATAAAAATGCCTTTTGCTTTTTTTCTTTATTATTTTTCTATTTTCCAAGAAAAATACATTGACACGCCAAAGTATTTTCTTATAAATTCGATTGAAAACGCCATTTTGACATATGCCGTATATGCATTGATCATGGCTGACTAACAGAGCGGGGCCGCAAACTCTTGGTCCTGTCAATTTCGCCTTGGATGATCGGAGGCTCGGAGCATCTAGGCCCATGATAGCGAATTGGGCTCCAAGTTAAAATTCTTTAAATTCTATTACTTTTCATACTTTACTGCTCTCACGCGGGTTTTGTCTTTACAAATAAATTAATATTATAATTATTAAACATAAAAATAGCCAAGTTAATAATTTTTAAAATAAAGTTTTTATTTAAAGTTAATTTAACTATGAACCTAATATATTATGAAATCATCTAAACTATAAAAAATTAATATATATATATATATATAAATTAATTTCTTCTTGTAAAAACAAAGGAATAAATATCAAAATTTATAACAATTCATATAAGAAAACGCACTAAGCTTATTGGAAAAATCATTAATCAATAAGTTCCTAAAACAAAAAATTAAAAATCATACTTTTTCATAATATATAATGGACAACTATTTCTTACATATATAAGTACTTATAAGCACGAGATGGGATTAACCCATTATAAAAAATAAAAATAAAATTTTGGAGAGAAAATATTCAAAAAAGCAAAATCTAAAAAAGTGAGGTATAAATAATAAAGAAAATTTTACGAAAAAAGGTGTAATTAACCAAAATTTATGATGCTAGGGACTATTATCCATATTTCCGATTCAAAGGGAATAATTTTAAAAATAATTCAAAGGTTATGTAGACTCGGATCATGCTGGAGATAGGGACAATGGAAGGAGTACATCCGATTACATTTTTAGAGTTGGTGGAACTACAATGAGTTGGGTTTCAAAATTGTAAAAAATAATTGTTCTATCTTCAACTGAAACTAAATATGTAATTGTTAAAGAGGCTAACAAGAAGTACATTTAGGTAAAAATTTTAATTTATGAGTTAGGTGATTCCATTTTGTTTAGTGATAGTAAAGTGCCATCCTGAAAAATTCAGCATTTCATTCAAGAACGAAACATATTTAATAAGGTATCATTTTATCAAATCTCTATTAGAAGAATGTAAATTAAAGTTGGAGAAGATTGATGGCAAAAATAACCCGGTGGACATGCTAACCAAACCAATGGAGGGACAAAAGTTGAGTCTCTGTTCAACTCTTGTGAACTTGTACTAACATGTAAGTAGTAGACTTATGCGGCCAACAAGTAAGGGAAGATCAGGGCTGATGAGTTCTAATCAGACTCTAAGTAGGAGATTATTAATATTTATACCATAGTTGCAAAAATCAGAATTGGTGTCTGAATCGATTTTCGAGGGGGTTATTGAATCGGATCGAATTGGTCTAAATCAGTTAAGAATCGGTTCAGTTTAATCGGTCTAAATCGGTCATATACAAAAATTTTAACTTAGTCAAAATCAGTAAGTTATTAATTATAGAACATATCATTTTGATGTCGTTTTTATAGTACGATGTGTATTATATTTTATAATATTTTTATATTTTTTAAAATTATTTGAATTTAGTTATTATTTTTTATTTGAGTCATAATTGAGTCAACTTTTAATTACGAGAATGCCACCTATTATTTTTGACAATTGTGTAAACTACCCCTGGTCAGCCCGCTCCCCCATCTCACATCGCTTGCCTGGTCCTCCAGGCACCCGGCTACTCCCCATCCCACATCCGGCCACCCTTGCCATCAAAACTCACCCCCCTCCCCCCACCCCGTCCACCCCCTTGCCACCCCGCATCCTCGCCACTCCCCACTGCCCCGCGCCCTCGCCTCCCCCCACCCTGGTGCCAAATCTCCCCCCACCGCCCCACCCCCGCGCCAGATCTTCAACTCCCTCCCGCCCCCCCTGGTCCTCCCCACTAGATCTGTCCCCTGGTGCTAAATCTCCTCCCTACCTCGTGGCCCCCCTATGTCTCCCCCGCCCTGGTGTTGCCGTCCCCTATAGCCTGTCGCTGCTCCGCTGAACCCCTTGCTCCCCCTGCTAGACTCGATTGATTCGTCGACTCGGGTTGAAAATTGGCCTGAATCGACCGATTCTCGATCCGATTTTAATCGGCCGATTTTTTCAGCTATGATTTGTGCCCATAAATGTTAATCATATGTAGCTCATTGTCATTCGAAATATTAAAGGAAGCCTTAGGAATACCAAAAGAAGTCCCGAAATATGAAATCATGGTGACTATTTGTTGAATCGTCATTACATATAGAGAGACTCAAAATAACTCTATAAAAGCTCTTTTGGTCTCATTCTCGAGGGTTAGGCCTCATTCTTGAGAGTGTGGACAAGAGAGAGAAGTAGTAAAAATGAGAGAAAAAAGAGATAAGAAAAGAGAAGGTGACCTTATTCACTGGTGTGATTCTATATGAAGTGTCGATGATAGATAAATCTTGGGTTCTTAATTATAATAGTTGGGTAAGTGATATTATTTTACGTCTCCATGAGTTTGAAATTAGAATCTTCAATTAAAATAGTGAATTTTTTATTATATTCGTGGGGTCTTTTCAACTTTCAATAAGAGGGTTTTCACCGTTGATTCTCTATGTTTTTTTGTATTTGTTTTATCTTATTTCTCGGATCTTATTTTTCTTTCTCACATATTTGTTATTACTGTAATCGATGTCCAATATTAGGGATGTTATTCAACTATGGTTCCACGAAGAAGCCGACCATGGTACTGTCCCCGTTGAAAGATCAATTACGGGGTCCTCGCTTGATGAGCATAGGATTGATGGAACTATGTCCATCTAACAGCTGTAAATTCTTTTCCCTTTTGGTCTCGGTTCAATTTCATTTTTATTCAGTTCCCAGCTTGAAATCCTCCCTGCTGTTTATGTAATTTGTCTTGTTTACCCGTCTTTTTGTTTGGTAATGTTGGAAATTTCTGTTTACGTATATGAATGTTAAATTATCATTGTTGATTCCTTTTTTCCCTCGAAGCCATTCCTAATCTAACAAACATGACACATTCACACTCACGCAATACGAACAAATAACACCGACCTTAATTGCTCTTACGGGAATTGACATCTGACCTGAGCGGCCATATTTAGTTGCTCTCTTATTTTTGGATGGGGGTCGGCCATATTTTGGCTGCACCGCGAGTGGCAGTCGCCTATTTTTTTCCCAGATTACGTCCACTTTTTAAAGAAAAAGCTATATAGGTAACACAGCAGTCCCAACCCTTCTTTGCACAGATAATATCAAAATTATTACCTCCAAAATTATAATTTGTCAACTTTAACCATCACGGCTATTTAATGAAGTAAGATCATGTTTATCTTCATATTCATAGCTTGCCGTATCATTGATACATATCTGATTTGTTAAAACCTAGCACGTATTGACTTGAGCAAAAATATCAAATATTTAATGAAAATATATGAGTAAATATATTTGAATACATGTATTTTTATAAACTTGATTAATCATTTATATAATTTAGACAATAAAATGAGATTATGAGCTTGAATTAAAATATAAATAAGAATACTTATTTTAATTATTACTTATATAAAATACCCCTTAAGGCAAGATCAAGCACTTAGCCACTTCAACTAAAGGGAAATTAATGGACCACTCTTAAGCTGTTTAGCTCCTCCCAATAGACTTTTGGTCGGGAGAAGCCACACACGCTTGGGCAAACCTCTCTACTCTATTTGAGGTTTAGTCGTTATTTTTTCTTACCGGAAACTCTACAGGGTTTGACTGCCTTCTTTATTTACTATATTTATTATATTTGCGTCTTTGGGACTGCCTTAATTTTCTTTTAACTATTTAACTTATTGTAGTTCTATGCTTGTATCTAAAAGAGTTTAATTTTCTTAAATTAATGAACTTATTATAGTTGCATTCTAATATTTAAAAGATTTAATTGCAATTAAAATATTTTTCCTTAACTATCATTATCCATATATATTATAATATTTTATTTTCTATATGCATGTGTTCTTTTTAAATAATTCTTCTTAAAAAAATTAGCAAATCAGATAATAAAGTTATTATGTATTTAACTCAGAAATAAAATCAAATTTTATTCTAATTATAACAAGAAAATCCACGAGATTAATGTTTTAGAACATTTAAATGGTTATTTTTATTTATTATTTATTAGAAAATATTTAATATAAATATTTTTAAAAATATTAATGTATATACCTAAATTAATGTATTGGTGTCGGGTGTGTAGGGGCGGTATCGGACCCACACAAAACACATGATCCGATTGGTCCATTTAAGATCACACGAAAGATGGTCTATTTATTTTTTCATCTCTCTGTTTTCATGAGAACCATATTTAGCTCCGCCCGGGAACGACGCCGGTGGAGACGCCGTACGTCTACCGTCGATCATCCCGGGAATCAACGCACGGCGTTTCTACCGGCGTCGCTCCCGGGCAGAGCTAAAAATTTTTCTTTTCATGACCAGACAAGAGGCCCCCAGACATTGACAGCAAGCGTCCTGCATGCATTGGGTGCACCTACGAGGTTCTATTTATTTATTTATTATTATTATTTAATTAAAATAGGAGGAGAAAATATTATATTTCATAAAAAAATAAAAATGAAGATAAGATTTAGCTATTTATTTTTATCATTTAATCAACACGTATTAACAATATTGACATTCAAGACAGAGGTGCTTGCTTGTCTAGTTTAAAGAAAAATCCTTTTGGGGGGTATTTAGTTTATGTATGCCGATATTATGGCAGAGATGTCTTAGTTTGTTTCCCAAGCCTATAGCTGTTTTAGTTGCAAGTTTTAGGATCTTTTTTAATGAAATAGCACTAAATGCATGGAAATTAGCAATTTCGTGACTTAAAAAACACCATTAATTCATTTTATAGGGAGGCCCTTCCCTTTAAATTATATTCTATTAATAGATTCGAGATGGGCGACCGGCATTTCTTCTTCTTCTTTTTTTCTAAGTAATTGATAGAAATATTATATCCTATTTGATCTAATTTCCTCTTGTGCTGATTGACTCGTAAATCGCCAAAACGCATGCCACATCTGTTCATACACAGGGTTATCTAGTATCAATTTTAAGTTAAGTTGATATAATTAGAATATGTCAATTTCGAAGCGAATCTCACAATCCATTTACACGAAAAATATGGACGCACATAAATTTTATTCCGTACACTTATATGTACAAATATTTTCAGGCCGCAAGGTGGCCGATGTTAATTTGTGGGTCCATGATATCACGTTAGTGGACCCCTGGAAATCAAGGTTGTCATTATATAATTCCAAAAAACTAAAATTTTCCAAACCCAAATTTAGCTAATGACGTGCTTTGCAAAAGGCAATAATTAAAATTTTGCATGGCAAAATGATAATTTAAATTTGGGTAGAAAAATTATTGAAAACTTCTGTTCACATTCTCATTAATGGTTGGTCGTGTGGATCCCTGGGCTCCCGAATTGCGATAACGGTTCGTTGGTCTCTGGTCACAGTGTGTGAGCTAGATAGATATTCCTGTGTGCCCTTTTGATTTTTATTTCTTGTTTCATTTTTTTTTCTGTTAGTATTATTAATTTTTTGGTTGGTGGGGACGGTTATTGGCCGGGAGTTTTTGGTATCTTTGTGTGTGTTTTTAGAAGGATCAAAGGTTCAACTTTGGGTGGAGGAATGGGGGTGTGGGAGGGTAGGGGCATTTGTGGTGCGGTTGGGAGGAAATGGTTTGGAAGGTTTTTGTTGTTGCTTTTGTTGAAGGGATGTGAATGGTTTGGGGCCGGCGAGGGTAGTTTTCGGACTGGACCAGCTATCTTATTGTGGGGGAGACTAGCTAGGATAGTTTAAGATCACAAGTAGGAAGTCGCATTGATTTTTCTGAGCCAAAAATTGTAGAGATTTTTTTATTTTTAAAAGGTCATTTGTTAAAAGATTTCAATGCGTTTTTGTTGGTAGGTGGGTAGGTTGGACTCTGGTTTTTTAGCAGCGTACTTGATCGAATTTTTTGTAGTCAGTGTGAGGTTGATATAGAGGAGCTTGGTTTTTCTGATACAAATGCTAAGCTGATATGTAGAGCTCCAGCATCCAGGCAATCTACTACTCTCTCGGCGAGTTTTGCACTCTCTGATTATATTTTCATGCTTCTGTTGCTTTTAGGAAGGTGCCGTCATACTTGTTTGGTCTTTTCTGCATGGTCAATTGCAGGTAGCTGTAAACTGTAGACCATTAACTGAGGAAGAACGGCGAAGAAGTCGGAATATTATTCAATTGACAAATAAGAATGTAAAGTGGTTTCTCAGTTATCATCTGTTATCTCATCCTTAATCATGAGCACGCACATTAGAATACATTCATTTTATGATCCTTATGCTAGGACATCACTGTACTGGATCCTGACCTGGAAAAGGATTATCTTGATCGCATCCAAAACCTCACTAAGGGGAGGAGATACTCATTTGATTATGCATTTGGCCCTGAATGTACCAATGAGGTGGATTTAATTTTCATGTGCAATTTTTTAAGCAGAAAAAAGCATGCATTTTAAATTTCTCTTTCTTAATATACCTATTTAGTAGTGCGAATGGATGCTTGAATCATCAAATTTATGCACCAGTCTCTGTCGAGCTTGAAATGTTAAATACATCCTTTTTGCAATAAAGTATCCCTGTCCCTCCTAACGTATTGTTATTTTAACAGGATGTGTACAGAAAAAGTGTTTCCTCAACTATTACTGGTGTCCTTCAAGGTCTCAATGCAACTGTATTTGCCTATGGTTCAACGGGAAGGTATTGGCTAGCTCATTATTTTTCTTTTAACTAAGTTGAAAAATTACTAGAAAGAGACAAACTACCTTCTTGTAAATAAATATTGGGTTTTATCTTATTATGCAATTTTTTTTGGCAGTTGAAACTTAATTTTACTAATTATAATTGCAGTTTCTCGCTTAGAATGGGACAAGGTTTCTTTCAATAAAAAATCTTAACAAATGTTTTACCTTCTATAAAACATAGGAATGGGACTTGTATAAAAAAACCAACCCTAAGTTCCACTCTTTAGGGAAAATCATATTATTGGTGTTGGGCCTATTAAAGATATAATGAAAATGGTGTTAAAGCTTCATCTAATTTTAATTTCTTTCTATCTAGTGTTGTGTCAGGAAAAGCATACAACATAAAAACATGTCTCTTTTCTGTTGTGTGGACTGATGACCTATACCTAGTTGACCTGAATTGCGGATGGTGCCCTGGAAAGGGATAGAATGCTGTACTTGAATTTGAAATTTTTAGTGCTGCAGAATTTAATGGGGATCTTTTGCTATTTTCTTGTCAGCGGAAAAACGTATACAATAGTTGGAATCCCAAAAGATCCTGGGCTTATGGTTTTTAGCATGCGCCTTTTATTTGATCTTATAAAAGAGGATGACAGCTCTGATGAGTTTGAACTTGCTTGCTCCTACCTAGAAGTGTACAATGAAGTAGGTGTGCATTTTCATTTATAGGTATCACTTGTAGTGGAACTTGAAACTGGTATTTGACAGACAACACAAATGTATGACGTCATTACTCTCTGAGTTGCAGGTTATCTATGACTTGCTGGCAAAAAATTCAGCTCATTTGGAGCTTCGTGAGGATCCAGTGAGAGGAATTGCTGTGGCCGGGCCTAGATCAATAAAGGTTGCTTTTCTATTTCGTTTGCACTTTCCACAAGTTCTGCTTCCATGACTCAATTGCTGATGTTGTGAATTTATACTAAGCTAATGAAGATTCCAACTTGTCATTATGCCAAGCACCATTTTATCTGCCAACCAGGTTGGCTAAATATACGTGCAAATGGATTTAGATGGTCAAATAGCAATGACTGTTGTCGCTAATTGTTGTCTATAACTATAGTTACTCGGTGCTGAGTTGAGGACAAAGTCATTGTTATTCTAAAATGCCGGCAGTTCCTAAATTTTGCTAACTGAGAGAAAATAGGGATACATAAGGTGGACAGACAAGTTCAGTTCATCAGTGAATTATCCAATTTTATTTTATACCTGTTCTTTTATTTCCCTCTTTTTGATAATAGTCTTATTGATAGTCATGAATAACTTTTGTGTGACCAGGTGCGATCCGCTGACAAAATACTTTTACTTCTAAATCTTGGCAATAGTAGGCGTAAAACAGAAAGCACAGAAGCAAATGCAACATCTTCGCGGTTAGTATATGATCTCTAATATTTTCATGAATGCATATGCTACTTCATATTGAATCAAATTGACATTGTTGAAATTGAAATATTGCGTGCATTTGAAACTCATGTGCATAGTCGTTGGGATAATATTTTCCTTAATTTTGTAATCTAGCTGAAACATCCTTGTTTTGGCATTAATTAGCCAGATGTACATTGTTGTCAATTTTTTCTTCACGCATATTTTTTATGCAAGAAGAATCTGTATAATGAAGTTTTGATGCTGGTCTATGGTGTAAATGGTGATAAGCTTTGTTTAATTTGTGTAAACTGGATATTACAACTATTGTAGGTCACAAAAGTTTTGAGTTTGATAACCCCGGATGTGCCATTTTGTAGTTGCTTTTTCGCTCTAAAGATTTTACTCTTGTTTTTCGTCAATGTCATGTGGCCCTAGCCTGTGAAACACTCATGAGCACGATGTCGGTTTATGCTATTATCATGCATAGTTGATGTGAGTAATAATAGCTTCTATGCCTTTTTAGCATTGTCATGTTAACTCACATGCTGTTCTGGAGATCTCTGTGAAAAGGAAACAACGAAGCCAGTTCCAGAGTCAAATTTTGCGTGGAAAACTTGCACTAGTTGACCTTGCTGGAAGGCGGGTGATGCATGTCTTCAACTCTGCTAACGTATAGTTTTTTTATTTTTATTTTTGAATTTAATTTACATATTTTCCCATTTAAGTTCTCAGTTATGCATTAATGCGGGGCTTCCTTGTTTTATTGAACGCTCAATTTGTAGTGAGAGAGCATCTGAAACAAACAGTGGCGGCCAAAAACTAAGAGCTGGAGCCAATATTAATCGTTCACTACTTGCTTTAGCAAATTGCATTAATGCTTTGGGGAAACAACATAAGAGGGGCCTGGCATATGTTCCTTATCGAAATAGGTATTTTTTCAGTCACTAACATACAATCATTCTTCTGAAGTAGGTATTGCTTGCGGATATGTGCATAATACTCTTGTGCAGCAAGCTGACACGGATTCTTAAAGATGGTCTTAGTGGAAACTCACAAACAATTATGGTTGCCATTATTTCACCAGCAAATAGTTAGTATAATTAAGGCTGCTAAATGAGCGAGTGAGCCGACCTCGCCCTGTGCTCAAACTCGCTCGAATAGCTCGAAATTCGTTCGAACTCGACTCAATATTGAACGAGTTTTGAGCATGTATGCTCGAAATCGACTCGAATATTTTTTATATTGTTCGAGCTCGAATACACTTAAACTAACATGTTTGGAAGTTCGAAACCCGCTCGTGTGAGAGTTTGAAACCGGCTCATGTGAAAGCTCGAAATTGGCTCGATTGGGAGCTCGAAATGGGGTCATTTATATGCTCGAAAATATATCGTTTTGAAGAAAAATATACATTTATAAAGATTACAAATTAACAAAATAATCTATCAACAAAATAGTCTCTCGTACTCATAATTCCAGTGGTTTGCCAACAACTGTTGTTGACTGCGGCTACACTTGGGATGGCGGTGGTATGTGGTATAATTGAAACTGGCTCGGTGAGCCTTCGTGTCTACGACATCGACAAAGTCAGTGGAGGAGGTGGCTCGTCAAAAAAAGGGTAAAACAATGGTGGTTGATGGTGGGGTGACGAGATCCGGTCGGGATGGGCGGTGTTGAGCTCCACTTCGGTAGGGGAAGGTCGCGGGAGGGTCAATGACGTCAAGACGGCGACTGGATGGCAGTGGCGATAGTCGCCGTTGGCTGGATCGGCGATGGGAGCACGGCGTCATTATGGTGGCTTTGTTGGGTTGTAGAAGTCGGGCGATAACCAAACGGCAGGGAAATGGTCGGCGATGATCTGACGGTGACCAGTGGTGTTGATCGGCGGTGGTGCGGTAGTTTTTGGGCAACGGTTGTCGACGGTGGCTACAAACGGGATGGTTGCGGTATTGGGTACCGTTGGCACTGACTCAGTGAGCCCGACACGTCTACGACGTTGACAAGGTCAGTGGAAGAGGCGCTGAAAAAGGACTTAGGATATGATAGTAGTCCGAAGGGATCAAAAAGAGAAATGATAAAATGCTAAGAGAGGCATCAATAGTAATAAATCAGTTCAATTAAAGGATGATTTCAATTCAGGAGATGCCCTCAGAGTTTTACGTAAATATTTTCTTTCATATGAGAGTTTGCTCTTATAATCAGTTTGATATTAATTATATTTTTGGACCAGTAACATTCGTTATTGACATATTTTTATAATATATGTAAGTGATGATCATGAATAGGATGAGCTAGCCTGGATGCAGGAGCAGTGTTGTCTCTTGCACACACGCATACGGGTCGATCGAATAGTTGTTTTGACTATTTTAATTGTGTTATTATATAATTATAAACAATGAAAATAATTATGATGAAGATGGTGGTAAGTATAAATGAATAGTGATATTATGATTTGAAATAGATATTAGTGTGCTAATCGAATGATAAAAGTGAAATGTGATTAGAATGAATAAGTGGGTCGAGATTCAAATGTCGAGAATGTTTTTATGCGATTGAATTAAATATTTTAGCATGTCATCCATGTAGTAGTGTGTTAAATTTATTATTATGCATTCATTCATGCATAATAATAAACATTTTCTATCTCGAAACATCGATAGTAGATCAGTAGGGTTGGGTTCAGGTTAGCGGACTTAATTAGGACCGGTGACATTTCGGTTCGGTTCTTAACGTAAACTAGGTTTGAGGTGTTACATATGGTCTCATTTTTTTTGGGTTTGTTTTTTGTTTTTAGGAGATCCTTATTAAGGAAAAACATAGGCATGAACTTCAAGAAATGGTTGACAAAGCCATAACTTACGATGGAAACAAACCTACTTGCGAATTTTAAATCAGTATCGCTTACTGGTGAGTGTAAGTAATGATTTGATTTATTCAACGAACTTTCTCCTACTCCGTTATGATTTGACCTGTATATCATATCCGTTTCAATATTGTATATGCCCCATGATTCTCACCAATCGATATCAGTTTTTAGGACATGAAAATCATTTATTAACTCTGAGCTTGAATTTCTGAGACACAGGATCTTTATGGGCAGAAAATGGTTGAATCAAGCATCTCACTTGTTGGTCGCTATATTTTTAAAACAGAATGCGTGGAATTTAAATGGTGGAATTCGAGTTTCAAGGTTGCAGAGGTTGAATGCTGGTGGAGCGGCTAGTCTCCCAAATGGAAATAGCTCAGTAATCGATTTGGTTCAACTATATTCTGATGGCCGTATATTTAATCCTTTCGCTAATTCTCCAAACGTTTCTGCTTACTAGATTGCCTATCCAAGAGCTTCCTCGTTTTCATTTTCTCGTATGCCTGAATACCCAGGAAATCAGTCGAAGTTTGTATAGTGCTTAGTAATTTCTGTTAGAATCATAGTGTCAAACGCAGCGCAAATAATTTTTGTCCCTTGTATATGTTTACGTTAGCTGTATATTTCGTTCATTAATCAATATTTTTTTATTCAAGATCTATTCCTTCTTACGACAGTATATGACAATTTTCACAGCCTCGGATCAATTTATTAGATCCAGAATTTGTATGGCTGGATTAGTATTGTTACAACTCCTTTTGCAGGCAAGGTCACGGGAAATAATTGTGTGAAGTTGGTAAATCTACTTGATTGTCACCTTGGAATGTGATTGCTTGGTGATGAAAAGGCTAATGATGTTTTGTAGGAGGTTGTTGATAGTTTCCAAAAGATATATAGAGGCAGTAATGGAAGCTAATTTTATTATTTTTATAAATATAACTATCTCAAATCTCTAGGACCTCCGGGCCATAGAATATATCATGAAAATAGTAAAATTTTGAGGTAGTTATTAAAATTTTTATTGCAGGACCTAATGAAAATGCAGTCATTTATAACAATGTAATTAGGATCATCTCATCAAACAATACAAGAATTAATAATCAGCATTCCAACATTTATAAAACCCATATAATGCAGATGCGGCCATACATTCTACGTCTCAACAACTCGGGTAGGATCTCTGTCACATGGTCACATTATATAATCCAAACAAGATATGTTTCTCTTAATACAAGCAAGGTAGGCCTCAATAACAGGACCATCTAATACAACCTAACCTCAATAACATGATTTCATGGAAAAGGAAACACCCATTCTCGTCTCTGCCCCAATCCACTGCACATAAAATCATAAGAGCTCTAGAAGAACAAATATCTCAAGAAACTGCTTCGAGCACATATAGATTAGATTAGATAGATGACGGTAAAATGGATGAATTCGACTTCCCCTGACACCATTCTATGGGAGTTGAGTTAAATCTCCACTTCCCCATCATCGGCAGCCACAATGCACACATTCTATGACCTTCTCTTCTATCAGGTGTTTGGCAACTCGACAAACGCATGTAGTAGCGAAGTTGTGGTCGCGCGCCTGCATGCATCTTAGACAGCACAGTCGTTTGTACGTAACACCACAAGTTTATTAAATCAAAATCAAATTTGGTGATTGTTTGCATGTGAAACCACAATGGAAGTTAATAATGTTGGGCCCCTTTGGCCCTTAAAAGAAACTTGTAATAACTATTACAGACCTCTTTTAATGTAAAAGTTAACTCAATAAATAAGACTTTTTATTAGCCTAATTCAAGTCATCAATGTCATTAACAACTAATGTGGAATAAACGCAACAACTCTTTTTCGCATATAGGAAACCTTAATAAACTCAACAATTTCTCTTCATATATCGAGTAACCTCATAATTATTATCGTTAACAACTCCCTTCAAATTATCAAGTAGAACCTATGAAAGTATTATAGTTTGACAATTCTCCTCAAATCATCAATTATAATTCATAAAGGAAGCTCCGACAATCAGCATAGGCAAACACGAAATCTTCCAAGATCGTAACTTGCCATTTTTGGGGCTTAAAGGTGTCATAAGTCTCTTTTAATCTAAAAATTAATTTAAGAAATAAGGTATTTTTATTAACTAATATATAAATCACTAATATTATCCACGACCGATAGAAAATAAACTCAACAGATAATTATTAAAGTTACAAACATAAAGGGATGCAAAACCAATTTCAAGGAGGTACTGTGAGCTGTTTGTCGTTGCATTCCACATTATTAAAAATTTAAATGTCCTGAAGACTGTTGCCAAGCTTCTTCAACTCAAGTTGGTGACGCAATATAGTAATATAAAATTTATATTAAACACAGAGATAATATTACTTTTTATTAATTCAATAAAATTATATTTTTATTTTTAAAAGCAAATAAAATAGTAAATCCATGATAAACAGTAACAACGGTTAATTTTGCCACTATCATTTTAAAATGGAAACAATGCAGTTAATTTTATTACTTTTCTTATTAATTTTTAAAAGATAAAAAAATTTCGTTAATTTATTTTAATTTTAATTTAAAATAACCCGTAAAATAATAAATTGCCTAACCACGGATAACCCTACTAACTAGGTTGGCAGCCCCTAAGTCAGGGGCGTTTGGAGGGCATACACGAAGCCTAGGATAATCAGTGGAGGCTGACTTATAAAAATTATTTTTTAAAAAATATTAGTTTTTAAATTTATTTTAATTTTTAGAGTGAGAATATTTTAAATAATTTATATTATTTTTTCATATTTGTTTATAATTAGGCCTGATTTTTTACTATTTAATAATATCAAATTTTCTCCTTTTTGATAAAAAGTTCTAATTTTGTTGTCATATATATATATATAATAAAATTATTTAATGTAAAATAAAAAATAAAGTTGTAACTTGGCGAATTTTAAATTTGTGGGACAAATGATTTTTTACGTGAATTGGAAGAAAAAGAAAAAATATATATAAAAACAATATTTTTTTTAAATTTGTATTTATTTAGTTTGTAAGAAAATAAAAGAAAAAAATTGAGTTTCTTTCTATTATAATAAAAAAATCACAATTTTTTTTAAAAAAATATTAAAAAAACGATAAAATGTGAGAACGGTGCTTCCCAAATTTTATTTTCTTTCCGACCGAATGCACGGGAGAAAATGATTAAAAAGTTTTTTTTTATTTTTATTTTTTTAAATTATAAAATGATAAGGGTATTGACGTGTTAGCTTGGGCTCCTTCACGGAAGGTTAGCGTTTCCCATGTCGGAGATCGAGATCGTCGCCGACGCCGCCGGCGCCGCCGGAGTGGTCGCCGGAAAGGGCAACGGCCAACTGTCGGTGTTCAACGTCCACTCCGCAGCCGCCTACGGAGATCTCGATAGCCTCCGGCGGTTCGTTGAGCTCGAGGGCCGGCCCGTCTCCGATCCCGACGGCAACGGGTACTACCCCCTCCAGTGGGCGGCTCTCAACAACTACCCGGATGTCGCCCAGTATATCATCGATGTAAGTTGTTTCGATATTGGTGGTTTTCTTAGTTGAAAGGTTGAATCATTTTGCTTGGTCCGATGATGATGGTTTTGTTGGAGCGGTGGGGAGCAGCGCGGGGGCGCTGTGGATGCGGTGGATAATTCGCAGCAGACGGCGTTACATTGGGCGGCCGTGCGCGGGTCCGTCGCCGTCGCCGACGTTCTTTTGCAGAATGGGGCGAGAGTTGAAGCTGCTGATGTGAACGGATACCGGGTACTGTGTGTGTTTGAGGTGAATTTTCATGCATGATGTTGATTAGCTCTGTTGTAGTAATTGTCAATGTTGTTCTTCCAGGCAGTTCATGTTGCAGCGCAGTATGGGCAAACGGGTTTCTTGAATCGTGTAATTGCTAGGTATGGAGCAGATTTTGAGTCCCTTGATAAAGATGGGAGGAGTCCTCTTCATTGGTACGCTGATGTTGTGTGACCTGTTAGTGTTCTTGTGCATTTATTTGAATTAGTGACGTCCATAGTAATTGTAGATTCGGGCGTAAGGAAAAAATTCAACTTAATGAAAAACTGGAGGATTTGCATTCTGGGAGGTGATGAATGCTGTCGGAAATTTGGTAGTAGCATCTATTTATTGCGCTGTAGGTAGGATATATGTTGAACCTTCATAAGCTTCAAATCATTAATAGCATCTATTTGGTGCTTCATATCGGGAGTTTTGCTCAGACCAAATGATTTTGTCACAAAAAAAAAAAGAAAAAAAGAAAAAAAAGAAAAAAATAGATGCTACTGAATTTTCTTATGTCTAAAGAAATAGGCTACGCTGGAATCAAAATAAGAAACTATTTTTTTCGTTTCCTGCATTTTATGTTTATCATGTGGTTGGCAGGGCTGCTTACAAAGGTTTTGCGGATACTATAAGGTTGCTTTTGTTTCGAGATTCAGACCAAGGGAGACAAGATAAAGATGGTAGGCAACATTTCTTGATTAGTTTCATGTTGATGTTGATCTGTCTGTCATTTTTCTTAGCTAGTTTACATGAGTTATTGTTCCTTTTTGTAGAAAGCTATCTGATACGTGCATAATTTATATATGAGAATAATTAACTAAACATAATGGTGTTCTTCTTGTACAGTCGAGATTGAGATTAGAGATGGATAGTTTTATCTAGTAGTTATCTTTATTTGTGCAACTGATTGTAAAAAGGGCATGTGATCTTCTAACTAGAAGAAAGGAAGGAAGATTTGGAGTTGCAGAAACTATTGTCTATCTCTTTTGAGGCCCGTCAGAGCTTTCTCCTTTATCCCGCATGGGTTATTGTCTCTCCTTTACCCTAAATTTGTCTATTTTCCTCCCATTTTGTCCCTCAATTTAGCGCCTTTTATCCTAAAATCCCCTGATACGAATTAAGTTCGTATCAATTGGTTTCAGAGCCGAGCGACCCACGCATTCATGAGCCGAGAAACAATATTCCCTCCGAGCCAATGGGTGATTTATCTGTCTCCAAATTTCTCAATATATTGATGACTGCATCTTCAAATTCAGATTCAAAGAGGCTTGCTGAGTAGCAAACAGATCACAGACAAAGTCGATGCCCTCTTTTGAGGCAAACTATCAAGATCTGTTGCCTAGTCTCTGCAAACCAAGTATCCGGAAAATGATTTTACCAAAAAGGAATTCATTGAAGGGGTAAGTTTTCAATTTATAAATGCTTGTATCTTTTTGGTTTGCCTATGGAAAGGTTTTTGAACCGCGAACCTATTTGTTCATGTCTCTCAAGTTCCAATCATAATACTTCTGTTTTGAATGGGAATGGATCTTTATGCAGAATAACTCTCGCCACTTACATAGAAAAAAATTCACTACAGCTTTGATGTCTTATTTATGCTTTCAAAAATTTCTTAATGGAGTTTTATGGATAAGTTGTTTGAACAATTGAGGAGAACTTGGGGCCCAGGTGGTGTAATCAATGTTTCATGAGATAAATTGCCCTGTTTGTTTTGTCAAGTATTCTATAATGGGGATAAAGACAAAGCTTTTGCTCTTATTTACCCCATTGTCAAAAAAAAAAGCTTTGTAAGATGGGTTGTGCAATGAGAGAGGTAGTTGATTGTTTAAAGAGGTAATGTGATCTACAGATGGAGAATCATGAGAGTCTCAGTTGGTTTTTATCTTTGTCTTGTGAATTTGGAAAGTAATTTTGGTCAAGGAGCCTTTAGTAACAAAGAGATTAATATCATGCAGGCCAATCTCTTTGGGTGCAAATCAATATTTTAGGAGTTGAATATTTACTCGCTTGAAGGGATGCCAGTTTTCCAATTAGAAGATGTTTCAGGATTAGTAAAGTGTAACTAAAGCGGTGTATAACTCCAGTCTACATTTCAAAGGGGCAATACCAAAGCCACATATGTCTGAATGCACTAGGTTGTATTCTGATTCAAATAGTACTGTGACTCGGGAGCTCCTAATTTAAAGTGCTGAATGATTGTTGCCTGTGCAAGATAGTTACCAAATTTCTGATTTGATGCTAACCAAGGTTGTGGCAGCCATAAATTTGTATCAATTGCAAGAGCTAAAGCCCATGGTGTGCAAACCTTGAGGACAAGGTTTCTTCAACAAGAGGGGATTGACACATGCATAATTTGTGTATGAGAATAACTAACTAACTAACTGAATATAATGGTGTTCTGCTTGTATGGTCTAGATTGAGATTAGAGATGGGCACTTTTATCTAGTAGGTACCTTTATTTGTGTAATTGATTGTAAAAAGGTTTGTAATCTTCTAATTAAAAGAAATGAAGGGAGATTTGAGTTGCAGAAACTATTGTCTATCTCTTTTGGAGCCCGGCAGGGCTTTCCCTTTATCCCCCCATGGGTTATCATCTCTCCTTTGCCCTAAATTCATGTATTTTACTCCTATTTTGTCTCTAAATTTAGCACCTTTTGTCCTAAAATCCCCAGATACGAATTAAGTTCGTATCACTATCTTTAGATTTCCATGTTTGAAATCTTATCTTCATAGATTGTACTCAAGCCTTTAGCTTTTGATCTTTCTGTGAGAAGAACTTTGTTTAGAGCATCTATCATTTAAAATTACCCTCAACCATATTATGTATTGTGCTTGTTTATTTTTTAAAAATAAAATAAAAATAAAAAGGAATAATTTGCTCTATGTGGTGTAAATGTTTCTATACAAAATAAAAAATGTGAATACATGGTGAATCATCTTGGTAAATGATTTCGCCTTTTTGTGTGATATGTTAACTTTGGCCGATTTCAGTCAAAGTTCAAAACTTAGATGGAGGATTGTTTCTGTTCACTTTACCAACACTTTGATGTATTTTTTGCTTTAGCTGGTGGAAGGTGAATCTCTCGGGTAAATCTCAACCTGATTAACTTTTGTGTGAGTTGCTTTTCCTTGAAGTTATACAAGGATGCAAAGAGTATATTCAATTAGAGGTGGCAATCGTCGTTTTGCATTTTTTCCCCCTTTTTGTTTTGTCAAACTTTTTGTCACTAGTGTGTTTCTCTTCAAACATATTTTTTTAAGGACTTCCATTTGCCTTTAAAATTGATCTTTTGTCATATGTGCGGGATGGTTGGAGCACAAATGCGACTCTTGTCTATATTTGTTTCTATATCTGTTTCTGCTGGGATATACCATGACAAGGAAAACTGATGGGAAAGCATTCTCTTAGGGTTTGTTTGATTGGCATGAAAGTAGTATAAATGATATGAAAATTTTAAAATAATCAACCTTACCAAAAATAGTTATTTTATATTAAAATACTATTAAGTTTTATTATTTTTATATCAAGTAAGTATGATTACATCCAAGTGAGAGTACAAAATAATTATGATTACTTTGTGTAGGCCACATATGTGCTCTCCCATGAGCAAAAAAATTAAGATAAGAGAAAGGGGGAAATTTTTTGCACATGGGATAACACTTAAAGGTAATCATAATTAATTTGAACACAAAATACATTGTAAAATTATTAATTTTTCTTAGAAATATATTGCATATATGCTAATTTTAGTAAGTTAACCATTTAAAAATTTTATGTTATTTACATTTCTTTCCTGTTGTCCAAACAGAGCCTTTAAGTTTTCTTGGAACCAGCATAATTTTTGCTTTTTTATTTTGGCTGCATTTTCACGGTCATCTGAAACGCATTTGATCATATTTTCTTGTTAGGGTGTACCCCCTTGCACTGGGCTGCACTTAGAGGAAACGTGGAGGCTTGCACTGTGCTTGTTCATACTGGCAGTAAGGAACTCTTGTTGCTGAAAGATAATTCTGGTTTTACCCCCGCTCAGTTGGCCTCTGATAAAGGTCATCGACATGTTGCTTTTTTCTTGTACGTACCTGTTGAAACAAATCTCTTTCTTCTGGTAGCATTATAAAATGCATGCTGGCCTATATCTGCCTAGATTTACGAACTGCAAGGTCATTTGCTTTTTTTACGAATTTCTGTTGTTACTTGGCACCTTTTAGTACCGCTTGGAAGTTCTTGCACAGGATTATTTGGAGAAATTTTACTCAATTTGATAATAAGGTTGTGGTATTGTGTTGCTCTTAGTTGTGATCCATTTCAACACGACGACTTTTTGGGTTGAAACTCTTCGTCGAAGTACATGATGATGATTCTAAAACCTCATTAATCACCCCCCCATCCCTTTTTAAATGGTTCAGCGGACATCTGGCTTGACAATTCACCCATTCGTTTTTGCATGAGTTTGTGTCAACAAGCTAGATGAAAAGTGATAAATTGGCAACTGCAAATCGATGCCGCCAGCGTCAGCCTACCTGAGATGTGGTGGTGACGATGATCATGATTCCTACACATTGACTACGTAAAAAACCTGTAACTTTCTTGTCTGACATTCATTTTTAATGTCAAATTATAAATTAAGCGTTTGGTTGATCGAAAACATTTAAATCACTTATGTCACTAGAAAACATGAAAGATGAAGTTTGGATGAACTTTCTCTGCTAGAGTCATGAAGCATTAGTTTGAAATGCTCCATGGAGGGAGTTTTGCCACAAGGGAGACAAACTAAGCTCTACCTTTCTTTCATTTTCTTTTTTGCATACCTCTCTTTTTTCCCCAATCTCTTTCTAATCTATTTTACTTTTCGAGACTTGTATCTTCAGAAGTTGCTTCCCTTTTATTGGAGGGGCTTTCGTGGTAGTTCCCTGAGTAATCAGTTTTGCTTGTTGTGTTTGAAAGACATTATATCTTTTTTATGTTTTTCACATTGAAATGCTAGTCTAAATTGTTACAACCCTCTTCTGTTTTAACTCTCCATGTTGTTGTTGGATTTCATACATATGATACCACACAATCATTTCTCAAACGGTTCAATGAAAGTTTCATGTGGAAATTCAAAATCACAATTCAGCATAAGGGTCAACCAAACATATTACTTTAGTAGGGAGAAAATTCTCTTTCTTTTTTGTGCCAGTTGGACACTGTTTTCTTATAAGACTGAAGGGCACAACTCTTTTCTGCATTCTTTCAACTGTTGGTTGCTCGTTGGTTATCTTTCAAGAATTTTCACATGTTTTCTGATAGAAATCATCACCCATTATTATAACTTGTGTGCTTTTGTGTTCAGACAAATACACGAAAAATACATGGCACTTCATGGCAGGATAAAATATGCTTTGGTATTATTGGCAAGAGAGGATATGCCCCCATTTTATTTTCAGTTATAATCTCTGAAGTCATTCTTTTTCTCAACTCTGTTCTTGCTGGTATGGCATTTTTGGAATCAGATAATGTCATGTTAACTTAAGACCTAGACAAAATGACTTACTTTAAGATATTGTTGCCAGCATCCAATTTCATGAAAGTGACTGCTGTTGTTGGACTTTGGGGTTGGCTGGCTCTTTCTCTTGCGGGTGTTACACTGTTTATGTTCTACAGATGTAGCAGGTAGTTCACAAATATTTTTTCCTTTTCATTATTTATGTTTATGAGTTGTAATACAGTTGTGTGGCTGTCATTTGCTGTGGAAAGTACACATAGATTATAAGGGAACCCCCCACATTAGGGCCCCCTGAAACCTGGGTTCGTTTTGAAATTAAACCTGCTTTGGCTATGCATTTGGACATTACTAACTATACACAGCTACTTAACAGATGTGTGGATGAAAGAAACTCACTTGTTAGGTTCTTCTTCTTCTTCTTCTTCTTCTTTTTCTTCCACCTGATACTCAAAAGGCATTGGGAATGTGGA
Source organism: Piper betle (assembly GCA_033002965.1). Lineage (NCBI taxonomy): Eukaryota > Viridiplantae > Streptophyta > Magnoliopsida > Piperales > Piperaceae > Piper > Piper betle. Next base: position 29,168 of record JAURVB010014456.1, on the reverse strand, counting down.
TCCTAAACTAGGATTCATGTTATTACAAATGGCAAAATGTTGATTGCTGGATCCCCTTCCTGATGCCACCCCTCCTTTGGCTGGGCTTGGAACTAGCAATGCACAAACAATGGCAGGTTTACTTGCTTGGATGACCTGAATATTTACTGCCACTACCTAAGAGAATCCTTTCCACCCCAATGGTTTCATTTGGAGCTTGCAGGATGTAAATTTGCAATAATTTTTGCAGAAGTTTTTGTATTGACACTCACCAATTGTTTTTAGTAGAACATGCAAAATCTTCTTTTTTCTTTTTATGATAGATGCTGTCTAGATTGATTGCAGTTTAATGTTATTTGTAATATTGGTTAATACATTTGTTCTTGCAGTAAGGATCCAGGTTTTGTAAAGAAGCGAATTGATCAATTAGAAAATGGCGGAGCTGTATATGTCAGTTACTTAACTTGATTTTTTTTTGAGCGTTTATTGTTGTATATTTTTAGTACTGAATTTAGCTTTCCTCCATCTTCAGCATAGTTTACAAGTTTCTCTTTTAAAAAGTAATTTTAATTATTGGAGTTAACTCCTAGCTGCACAAAACTTCTGCATGGTGAGGATTGTTTAATACGCCTTTTATTTTATTGACGAATCAAAAGAAAACTAAGGCTTATGGTTTTATCTTATTCCATTGATATATTGATTTGCTGTTTGTCCACAATATGGTCTTAAAGTGTTGTTTCATCTTTTTATTTTTTAGGATCTCTTGTTGGATATTGATTCCGACAATTCACTTTGGACCGGAAATTGGTCCCAACTATGCCCGACTTGCAAGGTGACTAAAAAAATGGTTGGTCTTGATAAAAGACAAAATTAATCAATTTTCTGTATCTTATTTTTAATCACTTCTGGTTGTGATCCTATAAGTTTGCTTACTCTTTGTACTGTTATTTGTAATTAGATTATAAGGCCGGTTACGATCCAAGCATTGCCCTTCTTGTAAGCATTGTGTGGAGCAGTTTGATCATCATTGCCCATGGATATCTAATTGTGTGGGAAAGGTGACAAAATCGTCTCATCCTTTTTCTTTGTTGTTGTATGACAGATATGTGTTCAGTTGTGACGGTTTGAGTCAGCCCAGAAGAATAATAAATTTTGTATTATGGATAGGTAGGCAATTAGATGATTGCACCATGTTTTTAAGCCGGGTAGAATTCTTTTGTTGGGAAATGAATTTTATTGTGCCCAGGGAATATACCCTTGCATCCTTTTCAATTATCTGGTTGTTAAATTTCTCTCCTTTTCTTCATGTTGTTGGACTGCAGAAAAATAAGTGGGACTTCTTTATATTTGTAGTTTTGGCAACATTGACTGCGACGGTTGGTGCTGCAACTACAATACAAAGTAAGTGAAAACTATAAAACCATTTAGAATTCCATAATTTTTCTTCTTTCATAACTAAATCGTTCTCTCAAATGGAGCAGGAATGTGGACTGATCTGATGATCATACCAGCAGCTGAATCATGGGTCTACCATCTGTTTAGCCAGCATATTGGTGCCGTGGTTTTTCTTCTGGTTGATATTATCTGCCTTTCTTTAGGTCTTGTGCTGACGGTTTCGCAGGCTTCACAGGTAATAATTCCTTGAAAATGTAAAGTCATACTCATTAGTTCACTTTTGTGAAATAAATACTATTGCAATCTATGAGTTGTGTACTTTGTCCATCCTGAACTATGGCATCATGTGTTAGTGAGTCGCGACGTGAAATTACTTTAGTAAGTTGGTTTTCTATTGCAGATAGCACGTAACATCACTACCAATGAGTTGGCAAATGCTGCCAGATATGGATATCTCCGTGGTCCGGATGGGCGCTTGCAGAATCCTTATAATCGTGGGTGTCAAAAGAACTGCACTGAATTTTTTATAAATGGATATGTTGAGGATGAAGGTACGACTCCATTGTCATCACAGCAGAAGCATTAGCTTTGCCTAGATACACTGGTCTGTTCTACAGCCTGCATCTAGCTCTTAGACGATACCAACCATGTAATAGTTATTAGAGAATGGCAAGAGGTCTCCCTCCCTTCACTCTCGGTTGTGGGATTTTCAACAAGCTTCTGTTAATCCATTAGAAGATGAAATTAATTTCACCCTTGTAGGATTTATCTCGGGAATTATTTCTTGCTTGGCGCCCGTGTAAGTAGCTCATTGGGTCAACCATCTATTGTTGGAATTCGATTGCCCAATTCCTTTTTGTACAGAATTTTTTTGCATCGTTGTTTTTGGAGTTTGTAAATTTGTGTGAAGTTGCTTTGCGTGGAGCGATGTGTAAGAAATAATGTTGCAATATCGCACATTATCACTTATTTATTTCTAGGTACATCAAAGTATATGATATGGACTAATTAGTCAGCTTCTTGCTATTATGTGGTGGCCATACAATGCAAAAGTTTGTAGTGGTTCAATTTTCGTCCATCTCTCTCCCCCATGAACATAAATTTCTAAGACAATGTTGAATAGAATTTATATTTTCATGAACCGAAAAAACGTCTGAAAGGTATGCATAATTTTACTACAACTTTTAAGTCAATTTATACGGGTTTTCTCTTCTATAAAATCATGTCTCGCCTAAAAGTTGTCTGTCAAGCATTTATGGACGCGTGTTTTTTACCTTCTGCACAATTTACTTTTTTCAAAAGCAGAGATAATTTTTCTATTCTCGAAGGAATTCGGATTTTCTGATCCTCTAAATGTATGAAGTTCAGCGACGGATCAATATCTCAAAATTTTCAAAAAATTAAGTTAAAATCTACAAAATTACTCAAATGGTTTTTTTCTTGCCCATTATCTGAAAACGGTTCACATTCTCTGCCTGAGGTTCCAAATGTACAATAGGATGCAGAACTGCTCTACAATAGATCTTTCTATTTAAATTTTTATTTTTTCTTATTTAATGAAAATATAGAGGAAAGGACCCGGTGTATTCCCAAGTATTTTTTTGTGGTGGATTGATTATATTCGAAATTACAACTTTATTACCGGGATATATTTCTACCATGCATGTGCGATTAGTACATTAGTACATGTACCAGCAGCTGGTTGCGTGAAGCCATATTTAAATTTCATATAGCAGCAACTTCTTGATAAGATCTCATAATCAATGCTCGTGTTGAATCAATCGCATTTCTTTAATTTCTCTCAAAGTAAAAGAGTTGTCTTTAATGTTGTCTAATGAGGATATGTTATCAACAAAAAAAGCTTCAATTATTATATAATAATTTTAATTGTAAAGAGTATTTTTTTACGGATGATGTGGCAGAATTTGACGGATCATCATACTAAAACAATGAAACGACGCGACCAAATTTGGCCACGTCTAAAAAATCTAAGAGCTTAGTAATATAGTTCTAAGAGGCTAAAGGGCGTTAGTAATTATTTTTAAAAAGAATGGGCTATAAGTGATATATTTTATCATTTCATGGGTGTAAGTGACTAACGCTAAAAAGGAAAAAAATAAATAAAGAAGAAAAAAGTGCTTCAATTAGGAGATCATCAGATTTTCTCAAATACTTAAGGAAAGATGAATTAACCAAATGGAAAGGTCAATATATATATGGAAGGAAGCTGTCTAGCTAGAAGCTGCAAAACCGTAGTTTATTAGGTAGGGACTCTTCTGTCGACATCTCTGGGAAATATATGTACTACATGGGTAAGAATTTATGAAGAGAATGTGGGCAAATGTGGATCCAGGAGAGTCCTTTCACGCGAACTTGGTGCAAGCTGCTCTAAGTCTCCTTACCAGGTCTCCCATTGTTATATCGAATTCTTCCTCCATCTGTGATCACAAAAACTCATTAAACGTGAGATTCGATTGTTTAGAATTCATGGCTGAAAATGATTAACTAATTTTGCATGATATATATTAATTAAGCTACTTAATTATATATGTATTATGTATACTACTCAGCTTTTTATTTTTCTCGTCGTTAGAGCCTAATAAAGTTGCACCACTTATAAGTGCAAATTCTAACGATTGAAAATGCAAATGACGAGAATGATAGTCACCTGTGCAACCACAGTTATGTCAAGAGCAGAATTGGCAAAAGAGATGACACTGGTGCTAACAACAGATAGATGGAGCTGCTCAATCTCGGCAATGGTTTTAACCATCACTCCTTTCCTTTTCTCGCAGTGGACACGGATAAGAACTTGTTTATCTGAAACTCTTGCTTCAATCTCCGGCAGGGGCTCGGCCGGCCTGCCATCGGAGATTTCGTCGGTGGAAGAGGAGTCGTCTTCAAAGGAGACGACAGATTTCCTCACAAAGACTACGGACTCCATGGTTTTCTTCTCCGTTTGGTCCTCTAGTACCTTCACTCTCTCTTGCAGCTGCTTCAGATACTTGATGGCATCTCCCAGCACAGAAGCCTTGTCCATCTACATACATTACGATCATCATTGTAAATCAGCACATACAAATATTTACTTGGAAGTACAATAGCATAATTATAGAAACAAACAAATAGAACAAGTACCTATAAGCCAAGTACTTAAATATGAAGATTACATATGGAGCTAGCTTATACAGAGCCCTGATCATGTACTCAATCTAATTGTCATTTGGTTTGAGAAAACAAAAGATTGAATATGATTAAGGTAAAGTACCTTTTTAAGGCCAGGAACAATTGCCGAAAGAGCAATGAATCTTTGGCTAAGCTTTTCTCTTCTCTTTCTTTCCGCAATGATATGGTCTTGAGCGTGGGGAGGCTTTTCACTCAGAGGGACTCCTCTCTTCTGCCCTGCTCCAACCTTCCCTCCATTGCTAGGATCCATGTACGGCCCCTGGGGCATCAAAATATCCGATTGGAGATTCGACGTCGTAGGCGAAGTGGATTCATCCTTGGCCTTCACGAGTTCAGATATGATATCCCCATACAAGTTTTGAGCGTTACAAGTTGAATGGTGATTGCCAAAAGAGAGAAGGTTTGGTGAGTCTGGAGAATTCCAATCACTTGTCTTGAGCTGCTTCGTGGCTCTTTCTGAATTTGTGGGATGAGCGTCCATGGATGAGCAGCTAAAGGTGGGGGAGCTCTTCGGAGTGATGCAAGGGTTGTTGTATGTTGTGTAGCTTTCAGATGATAAATTAGAGTCGCGGAAGTGACCCTGCCCCAGTGCAGCTGCTATTTGTTGTGCGGTGAAGTGATCCAATGAATTCAAGTCAAATTGCTGGAACATTGAAGCATCCTGATCCATTCCCTACAACACAATTTCATTAGCACAATTGAAATACCCACTTGCATATTTGGATAGCTATGATTGTGTCAAGAGATATTATAGCTAGGGGTCATTCTGATCTGTTTCTAAACATTTAAGATAATGTTGGTTGGTATAACGGGTAAGAAGGTGCACGATAAGCATTTGCAGGTGAAAGAAGGTCATTCTGATCTGTTTCTAAACATTTAAGATAATGTTGGTTGGTATAACGGGTAAGAAGGTGCACGATAAGCATTTGCAGGTGAAAGAATCGGGAAATGTGCAAAGTGATCTTTAAGGAAATAAGTTATATATGGACATGTATTTGTTCTTACCAGTTCTGACAACCATCTCGTAGATGAAATCTCCATTGATGGCTAGGGATCGAGTCTGGAATAGAAAGAAACGTTGCCGGTGAAGATGTTATTTTGAGCCGTTTTTATAAGCATGCTTTGCTGTTTTGAGTATTGTAGAACATCTACGTCTAGGAGAAATTAAAGGATGCCAAAGATGACAGAGCTCAGAGTATTGTATATATGTAGTTAATTAATTTCTTCCGATGACCAGAATTAGGAAATCAGCTGTAGATCAATTATAACATGAATCATAAATATGGAGTTTAAAGAAAACCGGAAAAAGACGATGAAGACGAAGGTGATCAGCAAATGTAAATATATAGCCGTAGTTTTTCTGGTATAATTAATTTTGCACCTTCTTAATTAAAAGGTGAATTGAGCGACATGAGAAGGCAAGTGAATAATCAGGAAGTCGTGAAGAAATAAGAAGAAGAAGAAGAGCAGAAAAAATGCACCTTGAAATTAGAGTGTAGTGAGGCGAAGCTCCTGATCAAGAGTTTCTGAACTGAGGTGCAAGATCAGAAGACACGAAGCTTTGGCTTGGTAGGCATCCATTTTATAGCACAAACCAAGGCTGGGACTACCGCACGTGTAAGCCGTCTTGACAGCCCCCACCGTGCCATGTATCTTCCTTAATTTTTCTCTTGCACGGGGGGACTAACGAGACGTCTAGATATCACAACTTTAATCTTATTATTTACCACTTAATTTGGCAGGTGGGAATTAATCAATTGACGATCGTGTCATATATACACATTATTATGTATATACAGTCGATCGTCGCTCTTCACTCTTAACGTTGTTAGTTAGAATCCCTTCATGTAACATCTGCATATTACCTTTGTCATCATGTTTACATTTAATCTGCCATACAGTAATGCATGTTTTTCAGTCGATGTAGATGCTTATAATCTATCAAGAACCCACTTCCCATCTATTTTCACACTACTTGTACAATTCACGATGCGGCAACATATAGAAGTAACTGGGGCGTCCACTTAATTTATATTTAATAAGATAAAGCTGGTAAATTAATTAAAAGCAGTAGTTCGTTCGAGATTGTAAAGGGTTGCTAAGATGGACAGGGGAGGTGAAAATTGTACAAGAGTGAAAGAGGGGGCTGGATGGAAAAAGGTCGAGTAGCGTGTAGTTGTCCCTTAGTAGCTCACCCATTTGCGTCAGTAAAGAAGCAACAAATTAATAACCATAAAAAAATTTGGAGGGGGGAAGGGGGTGCAAGTTTAGTTCAAGCATGTCACCTACCTGTCGTCTCTGAATTTGGCACAGAATCTGACATTGATAACTCCAAACAAGAAGCAACTGACCATCATGGACGGATCTCCCATCTCTCATCCCTAAAATCCTTACCATAGAATCAGTGCTATTTAATACATTTGCAGGATTGGATGTTTATGAGACACTGCATAGGATGCCCACTTATGTAACAACCACCCATCACCCAACAATCTTGTCGACACAAAGGTTAGGACAATGAAGCGTGCGTGAGGAAGGTTCATGGATTGCATTCAAGAGGAGCAAGATCTTATACAATAAATTTTATGTGCATGTGTGGTTAATTTTGTACTTTTATTATATATACGTCCCGGAGAGATAGATATAATTGATCATTCATATTGCCCCGCCCGCCGATCCTTCTTCGATTGAACATAATTGCCACCGTTATCTTAATTTATCATGTATGCACGGTTTACGAAATTGATTGGTTGCTTAGTTGTTCGATCTTCTCTTAACCACCCCTACTCCTTGTAATTAACAGAACCACTTAATTAAACGAATAAAAAAACTAGCTTAGGTGGGTTATGGGTTGTCATGCAGGGAAGGATCAAAATTTTCTATACCGGGATTTAGCTGATTTAATGTGAATTATGAGGAAGCAAACAAAATTAATCTTGCTTGGCTGGATATATATTTGCATGTACGTGCAGATGTGGACGTTTATATTATAGAGAATTCTCATGTGCATATATATTCAATATATCTGTGTGTGTGTGCATTGGCCTAATTAATTAATCATCCAGCTTTAAGGAAATAAGAATTATAAAAGTTATATATGTATCTTCCATGCATGCATACTCTAAAGAAGATAATTATTGTGTGTAGGCTTTTAGAAACTATAGGTTTTGATAAAATTATAGCGAAAAATGTTATATTTAAACAAGTATCTTGACATAAATGTTTATTTTAAGCATATTTATTATTTATTTCCTACTGATTATAATTAATTCCTTGAGTACGCGCTGCCATTTTTTGAATTAATTCCGGATCTTAATAAGTAATCACTACCTGAGTACGACTAATGAAGACCGCCATGTGAATCAATAATTTTCTCCATTATAAATTTTTCTCTGCCAATTATTAGGAATTATGGGTTTTTTAACTTAGTCATCCGGTTTGTGCTTTTAGGTGGCCCTATATATATTTATCTTTGAGCCAATCGAAGGTTATATTAATTAAGATGCATCGATCAAGAAAGTTAGAGAACTAAAATGCTACATTTTATCTAATGAAAAAGATTGCCTGAGCCCGGGGTTAAAAAATTTCATGGCCCGGATGATCCAAATTAAATATATATATTTTTTAAAAATTATCTTCCCCACCCGCTCCCTCAGGATGTAGCCAATACAGGACCCAAGTGTGGCTACTTGGCCGAATTGGGCCTTGGGGGGGGTGGGTGGGGTCCTAATCATCTTGGCTGTCCATTTTAACCGGACGACTGAGATTAGTCTTGGGTGCAAAAAAATTTCCTTTCCTCCCCCGAACTATTACCTAATATACATTACACATAAATTCTAATTCGCATTAATCCAAGACAAAATAACTGGTGACCAATATTCTAGACGTGATATTATACTTCCTTTTCAAGTATACTGTTTATCCATCAGTACTCGGCTACTCCCGTGCACTTGATAAACTCGATAAATTAATTCAAGTAATTAAAAGAAAGTACCAGCCTCAATACTTAATTTAAATTAACATGCATTTAAAGGTATTAAGTATACCTATAAACAAATTAAAATATAAAAATATGCATGACAGTTCCTTGTAAAATTAGTGTATTATATATATATATATATATATATATATATATATATATATATATATATATATGGGGATGCTGACCTATGCATGGGGCAAAAAAATTTTTTGCCCGAGCTTTGATCTGAGCCATTCGATTACAAAAATGACCCAAATTTATTGTTTTAAAAAAAAACTAAAATTTGATCTGAGCCGTCCGATTATAAAGACGACCCAGATCTATTGTTTTCAAAAAAAAAAACAATGCCACTGACGGGCCGTGCCAGCTGCGGGCAGCCTTGTCTGGCTGCCCACAGAGTAAATCCAGCCGCAACCAGATCGGGTTGTGTGGTCGAAGATCCAACCATTTTTTGCTATGCGACCGGATTTGGCCGTCGTAGGCTATATTTGGCCTCCCCCAGCCAGATCTGGTCAGGGAACGGCCAAGTCTAGCTCATGGCGACCGGACCTGGCCGGCGGCAGGGGAGCGTGGAGAAAGGAGGGGGAGGAGGAGGCCGCAGGGCGGCGGGACGACGGGGTAGAGGAGGAGGGCGGCGGGACAGCAGGTCAAAGTGGAGGGAGGCAGCCACCAAGGTCCGGAGGTTTAGTTTTTTTTTCTTTTAAAAACAAGATGTTGACCGTCCTTATCCTTGTAATCGGACGGCCTAAATTAAAATTTAATTTTAAAATAATAATAATAATAAATATAAGTTGTCCTTGTAATTAGACGTTCTAGATCAAAATCCCCGGGCTCATAAACTCTTTACCCTAATATTATAACATTTCCTGTGGATTCAATAGTCATGGTGTTAATATCAGAGTGAAGTACACTTAATTTATGTTAACTGAAGAACCACATAAATACTATATATACATTTCCCAGAACAAAAGATATGTTTAATTCTGAAAGAGAAATTTCACCAAATTGTTACAGCTGGAGAGAGTAAAACAAATTGGATCAACTACCCATCATATCATTTCCGACACATAGGAATTTGTATATCGCTAGTCCAAATGAAATAATTACCCATATTCTGATAAGCAAATAGCAATGTCATTATAACTTGAGAGTTTTACGTTGCTAGTGCATCAACAAATTAACATCACTTGGTAGTAATTCGTAATTAAAATGAAACTATACACTTGCTACTGCAGCAAACAAATGTTAAAGATTAGCAGATGTTCAAGTCTCCATCTGTCTATACTACTTTATTAAAACTCATCGTTCTTTCGTTGATGCATGACTTGTCGTTGATGATTCACGTCAAGTACTGCTCTTTTCACAGATCAAGTCGCATCTGATATGAATAAAGTCACATCTGATATGTTCTTCGAATCTGTGGAAAGCATCTAATCTATTCACATGTTGTATGCATGGAATGTACGTCGACTGGGGACCATTTTTCGTTAGTATCAATAAGAAACAGAAAATTGATGTCTGCTGTAAGAAGCGTAGAAAAATACAAATTAAGCTACATGTTTCATGCAATTCATTAGTGGAAATTTTCGTTACAAGACTTTCTAAACCGTGACAAATAATTAATCTTTGTCACAAAAATTTGTCATGTTCGTGTGTAGTGGAGAAAGCCTTCGCCTCTAATTAGCGACACCGAAATACCTTGTCAAAATATTTGTCGCAATGACAATTTGTTACAGAAAAACCGTAACAAACAACCATGATAAAATTTTAAAACATAAATAAAAAAATTAATAAGTACATATGTGTATATAAAGTTTGTCCACTAAATATTATCAGTAGGAAATTCACACTATTTATTATTATTAGATAGACCTCAAAATATGAAATTTGTATCTTAAGGTCTATATAATAATAAATAAGTGTATGAGCTATATATATATATATATATATATATATATATATATACATATACATTCATACGCACACATGTATACTACAAGAAAACAACACTCTAATTGTCTAATCGGTAAAATTATTTTTCATTGATGTGAAAATAATCTAAAAGCTATTTTTGTGTAGATATTTTTTTATGACAAATTTAGAGCTTTAGTAATAAACTGACTGTCACTAAAACCCTGTTTTATTGTAGTGTACATAAGAAGGCCAATTCGGTCAATCATAATGACAAATTTATCCCGTGCGAAAAAAGAAAACCATGTGATTTAAATCATTAATTAGATTCAACTTTTGTTAATACTCTAATCATATCCCCTCCATATGGCAGGAATCATAAAATTACAATCTTAATTAAATTGGCTCATAAAAATCTTAGTTAAATTGGCTCCAGTAAACGTGGAATTAGTATCCAGGAGATAATAAAAGGACGACTGACTGATAAATGTTCATACACATAGCAAAAGGGATATACATACATACATACATACTATATATATATATATATATATATATAATTTATAATCATCATAAAACATTCGCTGTCCACTGACAGTATATATATTCGATCAATAGTACTACAACTTGATAAATAAACTATCACAACGCGGGTCACAATGTTGCTTGCCCTCTTTGTTTTTCGTAAACCTGTATGAAAGTTTCAATTACTAAGTACAATATAAATATAATAATGTTGCTGGACTAAAAACTAGAAATTTACCTTTAAATTCAATCTACACATGCACAAGGACGTGGGATTATATGCAAAGATACATTTTAGAAATCCAGAATGACTAGTTCTTCTTAACTTCACAGATCAGTCGTGACTCGTGAAGTCCTTCGTACTGTTAGTTGAGGCTTTTGTCAAGGTCGCACATATCTACGTAAAAATATATACTCATGAGTCATTACAGTATAATTTCTCATGCAATTTAAAAAATAGTAAATAAAATTTTATAGGTGAATATAATGTGCAATTAACAAATGCTATTTTAAATAAATTCTTTTTAGTTTCAATGTTTCATTTGGCATGGTACGTAATAGTGTAATACTTAAGTAACAGGGTTTTAATGACGAAAATATGTTACCGAAGTGCGGGATCAAATTCCACTCTGATCTGTGCTTTTTTATTTTTTTGTGTGCTTGTGTCACCAATTTAAGAAGAACAACAATGGATACAAATGCAGCTTCATTTCTTTGCTACTAAAGCTGGATAAATTAGACTTGAAGTATCTCATTTACTAATATGGCCGTTAATTAATATATTAGCTTGAACATATATACAGCATCCCTTCTGCATGCTTGGACTTTTTTAAACCCAAAAGCAATGAATCAACATCAAGTAAACCCAACAGATGAACAACTCTACAGACAAGAAGGGTATCCCATTTAATTCTTGTATATATATACATATATATATATATATATGAAGAAAACAGCAACTTATTAGAAGGGTGTTCTCACGGGGAACATGTGAGCAGCACTTAATTACTTGATGCTCGGGACTTGAACAGACAAGGCTATAACAGCTAGTAGAATACAGACAGTTGTAGCTCCAACCTTCAAAAGAAGAGAAGTTTGGTAGATGATTAGAGAAAGCTTGTAAGAAGGCAGATTCTCATGGCCAAGGAAGATTTTTCTCATCATCAGAGCCCAATGCTTGCTGCCAAGACAGGATTTCTGATCCCCTCGTATAGAATAAAGACATACATTAGCTGGTATAAAGATGGAATGTTACTGTATCTATAGTTGGTACTCTTTTGTTAGCTAGCTTACCTAGTGTGCATGCATGGCGTGCTTTGGATCCATTGTAGTAATATATATTAGGTAATGGGTTGGCTTCTTGTACCTTCCATAAGATTTATGCATGGAACTCTCATTTTCATAATTGCCAATATAATAATATTGAGATTATCGTATCAGAATGATTGACAAGTAGGTTCCCAAATTCTTAAGTTTTGGATTCTTTAACTTATTAAGTTCGTATTCTATCGTGTGTATATATATATATATATATAAAGGGTGAAAACTTGAAATTTTAATAACTTAATTTTAGTGTATTAGATAAGAATTAATAGTGATAATGATTATTAAAGTAAAAATATAATTACTGTTAATCTATATCCAATGTCTCGTAAAAATGGGCAAGTAGGTTTACTTTAAAATGGCTAGTTATTTTAAAAAACTAAAAAACCTTCGTTTATATTATTACTCATCAACCCCACACATGTAAACTATAGTAGACTAGCGCGTGCACCCTCTAAACAAGTCATGCAAAAACAAAAGCTTTCTTTTTGCTCTCCATGAACCGAAAACTAGAAGGAACGCCCATATTGTCCAAATTTGTAGAGCCGCATTCTTCTATTTCATTTATAAATTAAAACAGTGGAGAAAAAAATTCAAGACGTAAAAACCACATATAGAAAGCACAAATTCTTAAGTTAAAGCTCAAAGACATCAATTGTGCTTATACTTCACCTTGTGTGGACACCAATAGGAGATGCATTTTAATGTGATTACTAAATTAAATACTAATCAACATTTTCGTTAATATGGACCATTCTAATCATACATCAAACGCCTTATGATACAAATAGTAACAGATAATAAATACCAGTTCACATAATCAGCTAGCTCAGTGTTGAACTTTTGGTAGATCGTGCTCTAATAGCAATACTCAAATACAGTTAACAGCTCGTGTTAATTATGAACACCTCAAATTCCATTCTTCCATGGTGGCATAGCATCTAATACTTAAAACAAAGATAAGTTCGTGGACTTTGTAAGATCAAGCTGCTAGGAAGGCTCAGTCTTGTTAAGAGAAACGGGCTGCTTCGTTTCCTGGACCCAGATCTTTACCGACGAGTCATTACCCAGAGCACCAGATGCAATCATGTTCTCCTTAGGATGGGCAGCGACAGATATAACGGTATCAGTATGGCCCTCTAATTTTTGGACAACTTTTCGTGTCTGGAGGTCCCAAAAGTAAATACTGCTGTCCTCCGATCCACTCAGAACATACTTGCCATTTGTTATTGAGAACGTAGAAGAAATGCAAAATTTGGAATTTGTGTGGCCCGTATATGTCTTCAAGAACTTTCCCGAGGAAAAGTTCCATAGTCTCTGCAAATTTCATAAATAACTATCAGCGTTAAGCAAAAAAATTTATATCTATCAATATTGAAGCCGGCTAACAAAGAATATCAGATTGTGCTGCATATAAGTTTCCATTTGTCAGAATTGACTTGACCGTTATGTGTGAAAATAAATCTTATCATGTGTATGTTTAGTTTTTCTTGTCCTCGTCTAAGTGAATAAAAGGGGGTTGACACAATAATAAAAGATAAAAAAATGACCTGGTTACGCCAAATTTATCAGAAACTAGATATCTTACGGATCAAACGCTGCAATCAGACAAAAGTGTATCACATCGTAGCGAAAAAAAATAGTACTTGATATATTTCTAAACAAGAACAAGGGGATAATTAGACACAGTCAACAGTTAACAGACCTGATTATCATTTATCATGCAATTGTTACTTAAGGTAAAATGCAGAAACTGAGGACAAATTCCATAAGTAATTGACACATTGAAATAAACCTCTGTCGAATAAGTTTCTTGGACATATACTACAATTTGAACATACTCTAAGAACAAGCTTGGCATACAATATAGACCTCTATCAATATAGATACCATCTTATGCTTCTTACAAAAGTGTCGAAGACATGAATTTTAAACAAATACTCTAAGAACAAGCTTGGTATATAATTTAGACCTCTATCGATATAGATACAATCTTATGCTTCTTACAAAAGTGTTGAGGACATGAATTTTAAACAAGGATGCTCTTTTTGATGCTAACCATCCACCTTCGTCTAGGGCTTGGGACTAATAATGCACAAGCATTGGCAAAGTTAACATTCTAGACACTTTTGTAAGTAAAAATCAATCATGACCTCTCTAACTAGGTTTTATCTAATAATAGAAACAGCTTAGATGAACAGAAAATTTCCAAAAGGGAAACATCCCATAAGTCACTCTTCCTCAAAATTCAGGTCACCCATTGAGGATTTGAATGCCATGACTTCACTTGAAAGGCTGGGAAAACCCATGACTATCGGGGGTTCTTTGCAGTGAAGAGACTGTAAATTAATTAGGTGTATGCTCAAAATCTTACAAAGATCCTGCAATAATTTCTCGACTTGCAAACACCAAAAATGCTGAGATGGCTCGATGTGCAGGTCAAATTCTGTGTAACTGGTGCCATCAAAGTGACTGAGTGTTAAAATAGCTTAACAAGCTAAGCCTTTTGTATTCCAACTTAATACAGAAGTGGCAAGCTACATACCATTGAGAATCAATAAACAGGTTGAGAAATGGAAAGCTAGTAGTTTGTGCACCTAGCAGAACACAAGACAGGTACAAGTTTGAACAGAAAGAAGCTATATACTCAACACGAGAATGACCTAACAGACAAAGTACCTGCCTTGTGATGTTTTCTCTGCCTGAGGCTAATCTGATCTGACTTTAAGTTATTGTATCACTTAATTAAAAAGTACGACAGTACTATTTTCTCAAAGCAGAAATAAGAATAAACTGCAAACCCCAATCAAGCAAGATACCCTCTTAAGTTCTCAACATATCAGACTTCTATATCATATCAATTTTGCAAATTAAAAACCCTCTAAACACTCTCGCAATGCTTGTGCATTACTAATCCCAAGCCTCAACAGAGGAAGAAGGTTGGTGTCAAGCAAAACAGCCAACCATCAATGCTTTGTCATTTCTTCTTACATAGATCCTAGATTAGGATCCACATTGCCCCGTAAGTATAGTCTATTGCAAAAGCAGAAATCATCATCATCTATCAAGTAATATATGCAAACTCGTCATGTTAGAAGCTATATAAAGAGGTAGCATCCCAATCATTACATATCCAACAACAATCGTTCTGAGTTAGGCAAATTTATGAAAATATTTTTTGTATTTATACATATAGACATCGTTAGTTAGCCTCTATGTAGAAGGGAACACAAGTTACTTCTTACCAGCTTCGAATTGGAAGATATCGAAATCAATAAAGGTCTACATTATCTACAACTTTGACAACAATGAACCCATTTTTTAAAGATAGAAAGGAAGAAGGGAGGAAGGCAAAAGCTGGGAACTTTTCGACTTACCAAGGTGTTGTCCAGAGTTCCAACAAGGAGGAACTTGCCATTGGGGGAAAACTTGACAAAAGACACCGGCGGATTTTCATCATAGATGAGAGTCTTCAAGCAATGGCCGGTGGAGGCGTCCCATATCCGGCACAACCCATCGTAGCTCCCCGACACGATAAGCGACCCGTCGCGGTTGAAATCGACGGCCGTCACCGGATCGGAGTGCGCCGGCAGCACCTTCAAGCACTTGCCGGCCTTCACATCCCACACCCTAACCGTCTCGTCGAAGGAGCCCGACGCCACCATGTTCGCCTGGGGGTTGAACGCCACGCAGAACACGTAGTTAGTGTGACCGGAGAGGGTTTTGATGGGGCCGATGCCGGATGATGGGGAGCGGGTGTCGAAGAGGCGGACGGACTTGTCGTCGGAGGCGGTGGCGACGAGGCGGTGGTCGGCGGGGGAGAAGGCGAAGTCGGAGACGCCGCCGTCGGAGGGGAATGGGGTCCGGGGTGTAGCTCCTGGAGGAATTCGGCCGTGGCGGGGGACCAGAGGCGGACGGTGCGGTCGGCGGAGGAGCTGCCGAGGAGGTCGCCGTCGGCGGAGAATTTCACGGCGGAGATGGCCCGCTTGTGGCCGGAGAGGCTCTCCCGGAGACGGTACAAAGGAGCGGCGTCGGTGGTGTCAGCGTCAACCGCCGGCGAGGCGTCGGGTCGAGGGGAGGAGGTCATGGCTTTGCTTTCTGGTAGGGATGACGGCCGGGGTAGGGTTTAACATGGTCGGTCTCGGGCACGGACAAGTTATGCCTTGTTAATGAGCATCCGGCAGCCCGGGCAAGTCACCTTTACTTCTATATTTATTTTTATCAAACCCCAAACAAATTTTTGAAAGTCATAATGATCTTTATCAGAATATTTTTTATTCTTACTTTGGACAATTAGCAATAATCTTCAAAAAATCTGTTTCATCTCGGTTGGCAAGGAAATTTTGAGTCTTCCGTAAATGAACCTTTACGTATAATTACTCATGCGATTTGAAATTTACATTTTGGTCAACCGCGGTTCAACCCTTTACTCAATGAGGTGCCTCAACCCGATAAATATCTCTTGTTCCAGTATTTATCCTCATTTTGGAAAAAGAAATATTCTCTGTTCAGGAGTTTAAAATATACTAAGTACCCCCGTTTTATAACTACCTATTATCTCTAAATTATAAAAATATCCTTAGGTGGTTCTAAAAAATAGTGCACCCAGCATATCATGAGAAGAGTATTTTTTATGTCGTGGTTGATTCTGATCTACAATAATTATATTGGCTTATTAATATTTATTTAATTTTATATTTTATTAATATTATTTATTATTAAAAAATTATTTGGTATATGTTCAATCGCGTGATTGTCGCATTTGCGATTCAGTCTTCGCTTCGGGTTAAATGAGTGGATAAGTGAGACCAAAGGAATCCTTGCCGTAAAAAGAAATCATGCCAGCAAAAAATAAAATGCAGAACAGAGGAATAGACACCCACTATTTTTATATCGTTTGTTAGGGTGGCAAATCCCTAAATCGGTCCATGGTGAGATTATTATTCACAATCTACTATTTCTTCTTTGATTGTACACTTCACACAAAATATTGAATTGTGCTGCCTTTTGATAATTTTGACTTCAATGCCTTAATTCGTCCCTTTTTAATTTTCAAATCTTTAAAATAACCTCACTATTGTGTATGGACCGTCCGATAGCAAGTTTTGCCTCTATTCGAGGTTTAGAAGGCCTATAAATTATTTTTGGAGCAATAAAAGGATGAACATGACTACTTCGGGTTGGTTTATAGCATAATAAATCTTAGACTGGGCTGGGTGGCGTGCATAGGCTCAAATTTTTATTCGGCTGTGCCAAGCTGTACGTGGCACACGATACCAGATGGTTGTGTACGCAAGTGCTCAACTAAGGTTGGGTGCACCAGGTGGTCAATGGCATGTTGTGTGCCAGTAGCCAGGATGGGTAGCAGATGGGTTATGAACAGGCAATTAGTTCATGGTCACGATTTACAAGCAATGAAAAGCGGTCACGGGTCTAGGCAGAACAAGTGGACTTTGTCCACTAAACGGGTCCGATGGATTCGATTGCGGTGGCAGTGCAATAGCGGATTTGGTGGCTCTTGCCATGGCTTTCCCAACTACTGTGGCTGATAGAGATCACCCAGATCGGTAGATCTCCGATGGGTGAGACACTTGGAGGTCTGACGAGTGGAAAGTTTTGACAAAACTGGTTTTGGCTGAGCTTTGTTGCCGTTTTTAGGTGAAGGTGGCGACTTAATACGGTGTATTTGATTTGGGTTTGTACCCAAAGACAAAGGCTATCGATTAGAAGTGGGGCTTGTCCTATGGTGGCTCCAGTTAGTCGGACGGAGGCTGGAAAGATGACTACGTGTTGTTGTTGCATCTTTACGACGAGCCTCTTTTGGGCAATTTTTCGGTGACTGGTGGCTTTTCTAGCGTGCCGCTTCTCAAGGTTTTTTCGGCGATAGAGGTCTTCTCTGATAGTGGCTCTAGAATGGGTTTTATTCCAAGTTGTGAGGGGAACTTAGTGGAGGTTGTGGTGTTGTCTGTGATGGCTTGGGTCGATCGGACAGAGGCCGTAAAGAGAGCTGCTTGATAGCTCTTCACAATTCCACCCAACAACTTTTTGAAGTTTTCTGGCCACAACGGGCTTCTCTGGCAGTTGCTATTGCCTGTGTTGTGTTGGGGGCTCTCTAAGCTCTTGTCACTGGTCTTGGGGGTCCCTAGAGATGGATCTCTAGCGAGGCAACTACGCAGGTAGAGTGTAACAAATCTCCAAGGCAGCAAGACTCCCACAACAGCTCTTTCCTGCAATGCACCAACACTTCATGGTGGGGGACTTCAATTGGGTGTTGGCAAGGGTCACCAGAGCAACGTCTCCGGCGAGGGGCTCCTCCCTCCGGCTTCTCTTCTCAGCGACCTTTTTTTACTTCTTTCCTTCTGTCTTTTCTTTTATACTTCACATGAATGAACTTTTTTTTAAACGTACGAGCCCCTCCTTTCGAAGATTTGTCACGAAGTATTTAGAAAAGCGAAATCTTTTTTTCCCCCATGGTTGGTTCAATATTTGATGACTTGAAATCTTCACCCCTCTCTTCTCATCCTATCCTCTCTTTTCTCTTATCTCTTCTCCATGACCTATTCTAAAATTGACCTGAGTGTAGGAAGGATATGGATATGGGTTAATTAGACCTTATATGGGTAAACATGTTCATATTTATACTTGTTCGGTATAATTCTACTCAATTAATAATTTTTTAAAAGGTAAATTTTAACATAATTTAAATTATTTATTTATTTATTTATTATTAAAAAATAAAGAGTATAATTATATCTAACTTAAAATGTTAAAAAGTAATAAATTTTATTTCATTATTAAATTATTACTCAAATTAAAAACTTTAACTTATAAATGCTTAATTAATTACGATTATTCCTTATTTTTACTATGAATTAAAATTACTTTTAATATTTATATATATATTTTCTTCTAAGAATAAATATTTTTTATTAATAAATGTTAAATATAATCCGAAATTCACGTGAGTATTTGACTAGTTCTATTTTATTTTTAGGGGCTAATACCACCCCTTAGAGGATGGTTGCAATTTGTAGTCCTTAACAGCCAAATATCGATTATTTTTCTCATGTAACGCTTATGTCTTCTTCTTCATTTTGAATATTTATTTTATCTAAAATTGGCTATTATAAATGAGTAAAGCCCATATATACATATAGAAAGGAAAAGCCCAGCCCGATCCTTCAAATACCTCCTGACTAAGGCCCACGCCTTTATCGATGGTCACCATCGACAGCCTCTACGTTATATAAACCAATTAAATCTCTCCACGCCATCACCGAATCAAATTATGCGCTCCTATTGGGCAACGTATTTCCACGTCATCACATTGCCCCACACGTCTTATAAGGACCACCCGATATCACTCGTTGGGGCTATTTGTCCGTCTCCTCTTTTCTTCCTTCCTCGTCGCCGGCGATCGCCCATGGCGCTCCCGCCAAAAATCTTCGCTTCCTTCGTCGTTATCCTCTCCGTCATGAGCATAGCGTTGTCCATGCCCTCCCCGGATGCGTTTAATCCTCCGCCGCCGAGGGTGATCTCGGTAAGTTTTTGTTTTTTCGTGCGTCTTTTTTTTTCTGTTGTTTATAATGTGTGTTGATAAGTTCGTTTGTTTCTTCGATTGGGCATTGGTTCTTTTATATTAATTTTCTCTTATTTGATATGGTCCAATTTTTATTGTTGTTTTTGGCTTGGGATTGTTGAAAAATGTGAAACTTTGCGTGGATTTTGTGTTTGGCTTTGTTATTTTTGAAGTTGAGATTGATTGTATCTATCTTTTTTTTGTGGATGGATTTCAATAAGGTTGAATCTTGTTATCAATGGCGTGGATTCGCATTGAACTCGAACTCTTTTGATTGATTGTGGGTATTCTTTGTGTGGTTCCTTTATAGGATCTCATGGATGCGATCGTGAAGGGATTGGGGCTTCAATCCGATGATTTGAAGGTATCGGGGTTCGACCTCCGGGACGCGCAGGTCGGGCACTCTTTGGCGTTCGAATTCGACGTTGAGGTGGGGAAGAAGATGTATCCGATCAAGCTTCTGGACGATGTGAGTCGGTGGGAGTATGTCGACTTGCCCATCTTTAGGACGGAGCTGCCGGCGGCGGTGGAGACTAGTTTGGTCAAGGCCGGCACCTCTGGCGGGCGAGCCTTGCCGGTGTTGGCACCTTTCCAGCTTGCAGGGCCGATGGAGCTATGGATTCAAGATGGAGATGATATGAGAGTATCACTACCGGTAATATTTTCTGCAAATTACAATTTGTGATCTGTTGTTTGACAACCATCTATAGCATTTGATATATTTGGATCAATCTTTTATTGGATGAGGCATTTAAAGGGATAAGTAAATGATATTTGTAATCCTATGAACAGATGGATACTAATTTTGGCATGTATGAAATTAACCTATATGAGGCATGAAAGTTATAGCTTACATTGTTTAGAGAATGGGAGTAGTGTTTGGGCATTTGTCTACATGAGAATGTGGTTGGCATTGCTCTGATGATGTAGTGGTGTAATTTTTTTTACCCCATACCTTGCCTTCCCAGGTTCAAAACATGTTAGATGTGTCAAGTGCATCGACAGAAGTGAAATACTTCGTCTTATAATTTGTTGGCATTCTGATGACAAATTTGTTCCAAATTGCAGCATGATGTGGATGCTGGCATAGTTAAGAAGGTAATGCTTGCAGAGGGCGCTGTGGTGACTGTTACAGGAGCTCGATCGGTTAGCCTACGCCACCCACTAGACCTTCCTCTCCCTATTAACAGAACCTCCGATCGTAGACTTGCTTCCGGGCTTCTCACTCTTGCAGACCACCTGCGCCTCACTTCCATATCTGAAAAGAAGCCACTTCTCTCCTTGAGAATTGTTGGTCCTACTTCCCTTACCTCTCCTTCGTCGGCTTCTCCATCCAAGCTTAAGCTCAAGCGTCTTGGCCCTGGTCTCGTTGAACTCTCCAAAGCAAAGTCCACTACTCCTTTGGTTCCTGTGGGAAGATGTTTATGGACACACCATTTTGACCTCGAGCCGCTTCTCGCCACTCTGGCCAATTCCTTCTCTCGATGCCTCAAATTCCAACTTACAAGGATTTGAGAGTTTGCTATATTCTGTTCTTGGTGATAAGGCCAAGAAAGCAGGCTCGTTCCGTCTGGTAAAAGCGGATGTTTCTGCGCAGACATCGATCAAGATGGGCTTCAGAGTGGAGAGGAAGATCAAGGAAGGGGAGATGGATTGGTCTAACTTCCCAGAGTGGAGGACAAAGCCAGAGACTATTCGGATGTTTTTTGAGGTCTTGGGTAAGGTGGAAGGTGATAGAGTTGTGGCTGAGAAGGTGTTGCAAGTTCCAGACCCACTTCAGGTGGAGGAGACGGTTGCTCCTTATGTTTTGACAGGGAACATAACCATGACCTCCATGCCCATCGTGCATACCCTGCCGGACTATATGAGTCTTTGAAGCCTGTGAGTTTTGATGGTTGATGGGTTTTTGGGTCCAGTTCAACCCATGCATATGTACAAATTGTTTATCTTTTTTTTGTTTATGTTTTTTGTTCTTGCAATGAGCTTTATGTATTCATCTGAATGGAAAAATTCGAGATTGAATTAGAAGCCAAGGCAGAATACGAAATATTTATACAACTGTGATTACTGGGGAAACATTCACGAATTGAAGGCTGATATT
The DNA here is from genome assembly GCA_033002965.1 of Piper betle. Taxonomy (NCBI): domain Eukaryota; kingdom Viridiplantae; phylum Streptophyta; class Magnoliopsida; order Piperales; family Piperaceae; genus Piper; species Piper betle. The sequence goes on along the minus strand of JAURVB010014456.1, from coordinate 7,187 downwards.
TGTGTTGTATCAAATTTTTTTAGTCTTTTCTTGATTGGATCCATCAAGAAAACTGAAAGTGCTTCAAGTTACAGAGCTAGCCAGGCGAAGCCATATAGAGGTATATTTCATGGTCAGCAAGCATGCTCAAATTTGGACTTTTTATTGACAATCCTTTGACAAAAAATTTCATCATACTCGGTTTAAGCAATTTGGGACCATCACGTAGACGGTAGATGTACGATCAGTATGAATCTACAAGTTCGATAAAAGAAAAATAATTACGGCTGAGTTTTTTCAGTTCAGTATACAATGAACTAATTCCACATATTGAAGTCTTCAACTCCTCATCCATGATCAGTTTCTCACTATTTTCTGACGAAAAGAAACACCTTTCTCGATGCTACCAGCTAACTCTTTCTTAGCCTTCTCCAATCCAGCCCTATCAAAGAAATATCCTGATGAAGTGTCTGAAGAAATATGCATTTTGTTCACCAGCATTGTTTTCTGGTATTTTAGAGGATAACATTACTTATGGGACCTGACTTTTTTTATTTTCTTTCCCTAGAACTTTCATATATTAATCTAAAATTGATGGTAACATGCACATATCAAAGTATCGTACTCTATTTGTTGATTACTTAAAAACGAATATACTATTTATAACCTTTCAAATTCATTAGGACGACCTTACTAATGGGATCAACTTTCTTACTTCCTTTTCCTGGAACTTCCATTTTAATCTATGAATGCCGATGACAAAAACAGAAGCAGATATCAAAGTATCATACACTAATTATTTGGAAAATTTGGAAACACATACTATTTCTTACCTTTCAAATTCATTTAGTGGTCCTAGAGAATATATCTCTTCTACTCCACTACTTCCCAGCCTAACTTTGGATGCAAAGACAGGAAGTTCTGTCAACTGCATTGAGAAATAATTAAGAATCCAAACAATTTTACATGAGAATAATATACATCTTATTTCAAAGAGTTAATATAAAAACTACTTTAGTATAGCACAACTACTTTATAGCTTAGCCAGCGGTAGGGCTATCCTACCTTTATGGCAGGGCCTGAGTTAAATCCCAAACTAGTATGGAAAGGAAAGGGAGAATTTGCTGTTTGTAATGTATTGAAGAAACTACATTAGTACCTGAGAAGCTACAAATGCACATTGCACAATTCTTGCAGTCTCCCTGTAGACCTCGCGAACATGCATCAGCAAATTTTACAGCAGCATATGCCTGCAAATTTTTCAAGAGCACCTCGTGTTACTAGAAATTGACTTCAAATCGTTAATTGATATCGGAGCCTAACATCGACAGCGTTGCTGATCCTGCCCCAGCCTTGGCCTGTATGCAATAAAAATTAATCTATTCAGCACTTCAACAAACAGAGAGGTTGTTATCATGCAAACTAAAGAATATGAGCAGATCTTTCTCCCACTTTGTTTCAAGCCGAGTATCATTTTATAGGTTTGGGTTTCATTTAAAGAATGAAACAATATTTGCTCAAGGGTTTTGCTGTAATAATTTATAAAACTGCAAACCTCAACAACTTCTGTTCCTCCTTTTGTATTCGATTTGTGAGATAGTATATTTCCTCGGGTGAGAAAGAGCAAGGAGGTTTCACCTGCATGATATGTTCGCTACATAAGACCACTAAGGAAAAAAAGAAATAAATAAATGCCAGGCTTCTGACCTGTGAAAGAAGGGGTAATATTGTAACCCCTGCATGGCCACCAACCACTGGAACATCAACATCTTTAGGATCAATACACAAAAGTTCAGCCTGTAAAAATGTAGGCCTCGTGAGTATCATGAAAATTCAAATCTTTAACTACTAAGATTATGAAGATGAGAGTAAACTGTTAACATATGTTTACCTATTTCTAATATTTAGCTTTGGTTAAAAGAATTAATAATATTAACAAAATAACTCAAGCAATGGTAACATACCACAAAGGTGTTGGCTCTCACTATGTCTAACATAGTAACACCAAGAACACGCCTTGGATCATAAGTGCCAGCTTTCTTGAAAACCTCCGCTGCAATTGGAACAGTGGAATTCACAGGGTTTGAAATTACATTCACAATGGCATTGGGACATAATTTAGCAATTCCTTGACATAAGTGGCAGACTATTCCAGCATTGATATTGAACAAGTCATCTCTTGTCATCCCAGGCTTCCTTGGAATCCCAGAAGGAATTATGACTAGCTCCATTCCAGTCAAGGCTCTCTCCAATTCTGGTTGCCCCAAAAATCCACGAAAAACAACCAGAATAATACAAATGACACACTATGATTTGAATTACCATGGACTTAATATTGAGACGAGGCTATGCAATCACACACAGCACGGAGAAGAACCAAAAACTAAATTACCACAGCACCAGTATCCATATGACTAATATCTGCCGTTACTCCAGGCGTGCTGACAACATCATAAAGATGGAGAACCGAAACGAGGGGATTCATCTTCATTAGCAAGGAAAGAGGCTGACCGATGCCCCCAGAAGCACCCAAGATTGCGACCTTGAATCCAGGAGCCCCATCGACAAGCAGCAGGCCGCAGACCACAACTTTCCTCCATCTTTTGCAAGTGAAGATTAAGGGAAAATTAGAATGGTTTCTAAACAAATAATTCTGACAAAAAAACGGACGGCTAAGAGAGCAAATAAACATGGACGTAGATGCAACTATCACAAACGTTATGAGGATGGCAGCAAGAAGAGAGACAAATATCAAATATGTGGTATTAGACTAGCCAAACAGAAGGTATTAACAATTAAAAGATATCAAGCATTACATGCAATAAGGCATAAAAAAATCAATGAGCACCTATTACAACCAATGGATTAAAAGGTACCCTACAGGCAGAAACAAATACAAAATACAGGATTCAATCATACGGCGAATTTACACTGAAACGAGAAACCCCAACGACACAGAATCAGGATAAACAGACAATATAAGAGTAATCTACCTAACTACAAACATGCAGATAGTGAGAACTGGTGACGGATGATGATGATCATATAAAAGGAAGAATCCGAACCTGGGTATTGGGTGGATGAAGATGAGCAGCGATCCTGGCAATACGTAGGCTGGCATCCAATTTCTCCAGCATGTTCTTCTTTCCAAGAGAGTCGACGGCGAAGTTAAGAAGCAAAAGATTGAGACTTTGTGGGACAAAGGAGTTTGGAACACAAGAAGAAAAATACAGGAAGTTCGAAGCTCGGATCAAGATGATTCGGTTCGGATGAAGAAGATGGGAACTGTAGAAACGAAAAACTGGAGTTGTAGTGGAACTGCTTTTGCCGTCGGATGGGATCCAATCAGAAGCTCTTGGTTTTCAACGGGTCCGTTCTTATGAGGCGCTAATATATTTTTTTGAAATATAAAAAATGGAGTCGATTAAATAAATAGCACCTCATGAACAACTTTTTAGAGCTTTTTATTAAAAATTAATAATTTTTTTATATTATCCATGGCGAGAATTTATGTTTTATTATAACAAAGTAATTTTATCATAATGATAAAACTTTAAAAAAAAAAAAAGATAATGCGGAGGTCTACCGACCCACAGCGATGCTCTTGCCGGATCCAACCGGATCGAACCACACCAATAAGATCTAGCAAGATCTACCTGGGGCAGGACATATGGTTAACCTCTATGGGCTTTTTTTCTTTCTTTTCTTTTAGTGAAAAATAATTCCGATGGTAATTTTGTGAACATTGTAAAGATAATTTCAAAAGATTATTTTTTTAGTAAAAAACTTATTATTTTTATCATAATTAAGGGTGTAAATAAGCCGAGCCGAGACGAGCCAAACATAGATGTTTTTAAATTCGACGTGATTTTTAACATGCATGTTTGAATTTGTTTGAGTATTTAACGAGTTGTGATGTATTATGGGTCGAGCCAAACTTATCTAAAATTCATAATATTTGGGTTTAGCTCGGGTTCTACTCACTATATTTTCTATCCGAGCTCCAGTCGAACGAATATTCATGTTTAACTTATATAAGATCAAATTTTCTTTCTAACATTATATAAGTTCAATGTGACCTTAATAATCTTAATGAGATGATTCAAGCCGAGTATTTTGTTTAGTTTAAACATATCGAACTCGAATTTCGAGCCAAACTGAGTCGAACACTCCTTTTAACTCAAGCTCTGTTCATTTTTCAATGAGCTATATATTTCGAGCTGATTATTTTTTCAAACACAAAATTAACAAGTACGAGTTCAAACTAAATCGAATTAAACATAGAATACTTGTAAGTAGGTGTAACTTTTTTGCATCCCTAACCATAATCGGGAGGAAGGACTTTTATCCACCAAGATGGCCCACACACACCGATAATAACTTGGCATGCGTCCACCCATCCCAATACTTAAAACCATGTCTCAAGAACGTCTTTTTACGGTGGATATGTATTGGGCAGCGCTACAGTGCGCTGTCCCTATTTTGGCAGCACATTCGCGCTGCCTATTGTGGATCGTTGGATCTAATCCAACGGTCCACAATCAACAATCACCCAACCCCCACCCACTTTCAGCCTCCCGTCACCGCCCCGCCCGCCGCCCTCGGCCCCCGCCCGCAGCCGCCCCATGCCCCTGTCCAGCCGGCTGCCCCTGCCCAGCCCCACCGCGGCCCCTGCCCCCGCCCAGCCCTGCCACACCCCTGCCCCTGCCCAGCCCCTGGGCCGCCCCAGCCCCCACCCCCACCCCTGGGCCGCCCCTAACCCTGCCCCGCCGCTGCGCTTGCCCCAATCGGCCTCCCTGCCCCGCCCCCACCGGCCACCCCAGCCCCCTGGCCTGCCCCAGTCCCTGCCCCGCCCCCAGCCCCCGACCCCCGCCCAGCCCCTGCCCCGCCCCCGCCACGCAGGCCGCCCCTGCCCCGCCGTTGTGCCTGCCCCCGCCCCCGGCTAGCCGCTGCCTTTGCCCCCGTCGACCGCCGCTGTAACACCCCGTTTCGGCTCACCCGTGAACCGACCCGGAAATGTCACCGGCGACCGAACCGTTCGTTAATCTACTAGATTCGGTTAAGCCGACCAGGATCTACTCTCGGCGTCTCAAGATGAAGATGCAAATATGAAATGCATGAATGAGAACGATTGGGTTCTAACGCGGTCCTACATGCATGCTGTGATGTACAAGGAAAAACAAGACAAAATAATAAATGAGAAACCAAAAGAAAATATATAATATTTTATGAAAATACGATAACACATAATAATCTACCATGACATTAAATCATTATCTCATTCATTTTTACCCGAGCCGAGTCTGAACTCCAAGGCTCCCTACTCATTCATATTTATCAGTTCGTTTCATAACAAGTAATTCATCAAGACAAAAACATTGTAATAATCATCCACACAGCATTAAACAACCATCATTATACATTACACGCGGCAGGTACATGTGTGCGCGGTTCCGTGCTGCTCCTCCGCAGTCCCGACAGCTTTCATCGCTCGCATTCCTCACCTACATATATATAGAAAAACCGTCAGTAACGAGTGTTACCGGCCCGGAAAATAACTAATATCAATCTGGCACAGGAGAGCAAACTCTCCTGTTGAATCAAAACCATATACTTCCTCAAGAACTCTCATCAGGGCACATACGGGAGCCGTCGCCGTCGGGCCGTCGCCCTCGGGTCGACAGCGTCCCCTATCTTTCTCATCCTCATACCTTGGCCATTTCTCTATCGCTTCTCGCATCAAATTTCATTCCTTACCGCCCTCTGCACCTTCCATATTACTCCTGGCCTTGAGCACAAAGGCCGAGCACTCTCAGGCAGTCGCCTTCAGTACCCTTTGAACCACAAGTCTAGACATGCGCTGCATTGCAGTACCCGTAAACCTCCACACTTCTCCGGGTTTGAGGAACTCAAAGGTGGAGTTGTCCGGATCCTTCGGGAACGAAGTGGGTTCTCCCCAGCTCCAGAGCCCGCTCTTCCGGGCACACGCCCTATCTGAAGACGTGGCCGCAAGTAACCCTCATTCCATCTCTCACCGAAAACACGAAAACTATATATATATAGGCCTGGGTTGGGATTTATACAATAGGCCCGAAGGCATCGTGAGCTGGATCTGAAGTTCGAAAACAAACTCGAGGGATCTCATCCTCGAGGGTTATTAATCCGAAATAAAACTGTTGGCTAAATGGCCCGAGTTAAGTGGGATCCGATAAAACGCCACTTAACTCGTCCTGCACATGATAAATCAAATATTCAATAGAGTAGCGTAAAACAGAGAACGAGTCCTAAACGGACCTGGTAGAAGCTCCAAACGGGTCCACGCGCCTAGGCGGCGAGCTCCTACACCGTACCTACACAATCAAGCTAAAAACTAACGCCCGCATGATGAATCACACATCCTATAGCATGCACACACAATCAACACAATCACGCATCAATCAACACACATCAACCTATATCAATTCTAGCAAGTCTACTTAGGCTAGTTTGCATTAGATCATGATCATTACCTAATAACCCTAATTAGTTTCATAACTTCTATTTTTAACACCACACAATTCCACAAATTTCATATTTTATTCTAAATCAAATCCACATTTATATAAGTAATTACAATGCACAATTCATCAATCATAGCATGCAAATTCTAATAATCAATACTTTCAATTAATTAAGTTAAAATAAATTATACCTCGCGTCGTCGAAAATCGGCGACGGCTAGGGTTTCCGTTTCGTGGCTCGAAACTCAAATTCGGCACCTAGCGGCGTCCGAAGTCCGATCAGATTGGACCGGGTGCGTTCGGCGGATGATCCGGCGAATTTCCCACGAATCCAATTTTCCGGCACTTCCGGCGGTTTTCCGGCGAGTTTCGACGGTTTTCCGGCGGATTCCAACGGTTTTCCGGCGATGATTTGGGACGGGGCAATCAGGGGTCTATCGGCACCAGCTCGACGAGCTTGGTCCGATGGCGGTGTCAAACAGAGCAACCGAGGCCGCGATGGCCGTCGGCGGCGGCGTTGAAAATGGGCGGCAGCGGCGGTGTGCTCCGGATCGGGGCTCCGGCCGGCCTCGAGCGGCGAGCCGGGAGTGTAAAACCCACGATTCGAGTTAGGGTTTTATATTTAGAACCGGTCGGGTCGACCGTTATTTTTTTCGAGTTGAGTCAAGTTCCAGGATCAACGTGTACCGAGCCGACGTCGGTCGCGTG